>CAUYPK010080469.1:0-64910 GCA_963574355.1 Loris lydekkerianus
CCCCCCCCCCCCCCCCGCGCCCCCCCCCCCCCCCCCCCCCGCCCCCCCCGCCCCCCCCGGCCCCCCCCCCCCGCCCCCCAAGAGAGGCAGAGGCCAATTGTAAAGCAAGGCGGGAGATGTGTGGAAGTATCCTTAATAATCAAATAATAATGTTTGCCTGACTGCTAAATAACATAAAATGCCTAATCTTGCAATGTTAGTTTGAAATATCATTGATAATCTCTGCCTTTCCCAGTCACCAGGAGCATGTGTGACATCTGATGGTGTCAATTTAACCGCCAGTGCTTGAAAGATAACACACTGAAAGCCCCACGCCACAAAAAAACTGAAGCTGCACACATGCACACAAATAGCGGGAGCATCCTTATATTCATTTCATGTGACATTGCGACACAACATTGTGGTCTACAAATTTCACCCTTGAGAACGATGCAATCGAGTTCCACTAAAAAATCTCAGAATGTTTTAAGTTTAGGATCTTGAATCAGGCCACATTTATAGCCATTTGGGGCCACGTGTAGCCTGTGGGCGGCTAGCCTTGCTTTAAAGCATCCCTAGCAACTGCCCAATTGAGTTTCTGTCTCAGGTTGGTTTTGGTTTCTCCCATTGCTGTTGCTGCCACCAGCCTCTAATCCATCCTTGATTGTCAGGGAAGAATGGACTTTTTTTTTTTTTTTTTAATTAAATCATAGCTGTGTACATTTATATGATCATGGGGCATCATACACTAGTTTCACAGACCGGTTGACACATTTATATCACACTGGTTAAAATAGCCTTTTGACCTTTGAATTTTGGTGTTGGCATCTGGACTAGTGAGTGCTATTTGAGGTTACCATTCAACAGAGAGTTTCTCTCTCTCCATTTGGGAAACTGCAGATGAATTCCCATTAGGGTTGGAAGCCTCACCATTGGGGACAGTAAGACCTCCGACTGTTCCTCTTTGGCACTCTCTAGGTGTATTTGTTGGGACTGAAGTCTATTTGGTATATGTGTGCAGGTGTGTGTGTGTGTGTGTGTGTGTGTGTGTGTGTGTGTTCCATGTCAATGTATAGCATGAGAAAGTTCAAAGATACACCAGGTTTTATAGGACTCCAGCTGGTCTCCACAGATTATGTTCTGTTCTTGTAATATGTACTGTAATGCTCCTGTAATATGTACTCCTGCACATGTTTAAACTGATGGGCAAATTACATAAACAAAAGTTCAGAGCCAAAATGCTCAATCTGCCACTGTAGAGTTAAACTGTAGAGTCTGTTAATATCTCTATTTTCTTTTCTTCCTTCTTTGAAAGTATAGTTGCTAAGTTACCAGTATTGAGATAAAACTTGCGGTGTATAATATCACTAATTCAAGCTTACTTGGAGCAGTCAGTTCTAGCAACAGAATGAACACTGAAAACTCATTTAAAACTGAAGGGAGTTAAAAATGTAAAAGTGGCTTTAAAAAAAAAAAAAAACTGAAACTGACATGGAGCTGCTTTACCCAAAATTTCGGTCCATAATTTTTACTACAGTACTGATTGGGGCAACTGAAGTTTGGCCAAGTGAATAAGTTCCAACTTCGTCAAAAACAATTTGGATCCAATCATCTTTGCAAGCTGGTGAGTTTATTGTTATATCATGACTGGAATTTGAAGGTAAAAACAATATATTAAGATCTTTGCCTGTAACAGACAATTCACAATTTCTTGTTTTACTAAGGTTTGGGTTACTGAGAGCTAAAAATTTCTGGTCAATATTGCAATTTAGTATATAAATGAGGCAAAAGTAAGATGTGTCTTGAAAAAAAGAAATGTAAAATTATAAGAAAAGACCTAAGATGTGTTATTTATTAAGAAAAAATATAATTCTGTCTAATTCAAATGTTATTTAAGGCTAATTCAAATTACAGAGAGTTATATCTAACTGTTACAATGCACACATTCTGGGTGAAGGGCACACTAATATCTTCAACATAAAATGTACAAAAGTAAATTGTGTAACCAAAACATATGTACTCCTGTAATAATTCTGAAATTTATTTTAAAAAGAAAAAATTAAAAGAATCAGTAAATAAGAGAGATGGATATAAAACAAAGTTATGACTATGAAGATGTATTTTTTAATAAGGAAGGCTGAAAAAAGGAATAATTTTCTATGAGAAAGGACCTCATATGGTAAATTTTTATTCTAAAATAAACTGACTGGTTACTTAAGAAATAGGAAGTTTTGGACAAAACAGACAAAGCACATCATACATAGTCTGTGTAAATTATGATAAGGTGTGTGAAAGAATTTATGAAAAAAAATTGTATGAGATTAAGATGGCTTTAATTGGAAAAATTTTTTTGGTTAAAACAACGAGGTTCTTCTAAAGTATTGATTTGCTCTTAACAAATTATCAAGTGTTTTGATTCTAATTCTATAATCTGCTTCTTTCAAAACATCTCAGATTTATATCCCAGAAGTTAAAATTTGCTATATCTTATTGCTTTTAGCTTTACACCCCTTAAAAAATGAGATGATAACTTTCTCCTTTAACCATTTTTTGTCAGCTCCTGTAACTTCCCCACCCTCATATTCTAACTTTGTTGTTATGGCCTGATACTAAAATGTTTTATCTTAAAGATTTAAAAAGCAAATTTTTCTTCAGTATAACTTAATTCTATAATTCATCTTTCCTTGATTTGTTAAATGTGGTCAGAAAACTTTCGTGTATTGCAAAGAGTTATTTGCTTCCCTACTCTAGACACTAGTTTTTCCTAAATGTATTTCTCTCTAATATTCTGTACACTCAACACTGGACACTCTTCATCTAATGTTCGAGTACCCTTTTCATCAGGTTTGATGTCCAAGTTTTCTAGGGGAGTTTCCCATAGGAAAAGAAAAAGTAGGAGAGGAGGTGGCAAGATGGCCGACTGGAGCCAGCTTTCCACAGAGGCTCCCATCCAGAAGGAGAGTTAAAGGACAGAAGTTTATCAAGTAAGCTGATGCTTTGGAGCTGAGACAAGAGGAAAGATTGAAGAGTGCACATCACCCAAACCCATCACCAAGCAGACGGGAATCTCCTCCCCCATGAGAACAGCTCACAGTGTACTTTATACAAGCAAGCAAGCAGCGTTAAGATCTCTTCTTATTCTATCCAATGGGAGAGAGAACCAGATCTCCTTCCCCAGAGAGGACTCACTAGTGTGCCATGGCACTCTCTCACCAGGCATAAAACTAACATATACTGTACCTACAATTCTGAACTCCCAGCACTCCCCTCCACTCCCACCCCGAGGTGTGGAAGCCTGTCCCCCATGGAGTCCAGATTCTTGGGCATTTTCTCAAGAGGTATGGACAAGGCATGGGCTGTTACAAGTCTGTGATGAATCAGTGGCATGGGTGTAAAGTGGAGACTGGTGTGAGGGAGCGAGACAGGAGAGGGAGAAATGGTGCCCACAGGACTGCGCAGCGGCAGTGGCAGTGGGAACAATAGGGCTCACACCCCTGGCAATATTTTGGAGAAACACTTCCTATCTCTCTTAGCAACTAGAGGGAGCTGGGCCTCTACTCAAGGACAGCCACAGATGGAAGAGATCTGGGACAGAAATGCAGGCCCCATGAGCAAAGGATATGCCTGAGGCGGTACCTGCCCTGGTGGAGCTCAACAGAGACAGAGACTAGAATACTGTATGGGCAGAAATGGCATACTCCTAGGGTGGGACTGAGTCAGAATTGCTGCTTTTGTGAGCCCATGATGCACCTGCCTCCAGCAGAGCTTAGTTGGGACAAAAGCAGGCATGGCAGCGGCATCAGCCCAGGGAGGTACAGGAACTGAGAGTCCTTTGTGAGGTCTAACTATACTCACTCCAACACAGAGTGCAGCAGAGACAGAGATGCTCACTCCATGAGAACTGGTGTGGCAGCAATGGCACAGGACAGGACTTAGTCGCAGTTTCTATGAACTCAAAAAGTGCCTGGCCCCAGTGGAATACATCCAGGACAGAAACACAAATTCCACGAGAATATAAGTTGCAACAACATCCATCAGGGTGGGACTGGAACTGAGTGACACTCCCCAGCTTCCATTAAGCACCCGCGGTAGTTAGGCTCAGCTCCCCGCTATGGGCTGGTGGCAGAGTGTAGCAGCCTGCCCAAGGAGACATAAATCTTCCTGTGACTCAGGCAGGTGCAAATCCCTGGCACATCTGCTCATTGAAGGGAACTGGGTCACTGCCCTGCGGGGTTAAAAGTGACTGGGTGTGACAGAGGTGCAAGGTGGGGAAGAAGACATCAACCTCCCCAGACTAACTCATTTGCTGGGTGGGCCCTTCTAATTCCATGGAGCACTGGAGCAAGCCACACCCAGCTGCCAGCAGACCACTGCTATGTAGTTGCTGGAGACCTTTTAAACTCTCTCACTTGAGACTTGGTGCTGACTGGAACAATTGATTTGGAACTCTTGACCTGAGTCAATCACCTGAGAACCATCCAATGTGGTACCCTGGTTGTGTTGTTGTAGGAAGGTTTGATTTCCCTTTTCCAGTTGTTGCCTGTGGGAATCAGGGTGTCTTGGTTGCTTGTATTTCTCCACAGCTGAGACTTCAACCCAGAATTACTGATTCAGTAGGATTGGACAGAGACCACCTGAAAACAAGACAGAGTCACCTACCTCCACCACACCAAGCAGGTCCCCAATGTCTCAGGTTGTAATACTGTATGGGTCCTTTGCAAAGCTGTAGGGGAAAAGCTGCAGTCACCAGTCCCAGCTCTTGGGCATAGGGCTCGTTAATCACTACTCCAGAAGCCCCCAGTCCAATTTCACCTTACCTGCTCATCTAGCCAAACAGTAGAAAATAATCATGGGGTGGAATCAGCAGAAAAACTCTGGCAACATGAATAATCAGAGTAGATCAAAACCCCCTAGGAATGACAAGGTGGACACACCAGAATATTCCATTTATAAACAAATGGCTGAGATGTCAGAAATTGAATTTAGAATTCGGATAGCAAATAAGATTAACAATAAAAGTAAAGTTGGAATTAGAAATTCTAGGAATAATTCAAAAGTTGTCTCATGTATTCAATGAATTCGAAGACAAAATCACCAAAGATTTTGACGCCTTGAGAAAAGAATTTTCAGCCCTCCAAGATCTGAGAAATACAGTAGAATCCCTTGGTAACAGAATGGAGCAGGCAGAAGAAAGTATTTCTAACATTGAAGACAAAGCTTTTGAACGCTCCCAAGAGCTCAAAGAGAAAGAGAAGTAGAGAGCAAAAATGTATCATTTTCTTAGAGAGCTCTGGGATAATTGGAAGAAAACTAATATTTGCCTTCTAGGAATTCCTGAAGTGAAGAGGATGCTTTGAAAGGCCCAGATGCTCTACTCTAAGAGATAATCAAGGAGAACTTCCCAAACATGGCAAGAGATTCTGAAATTCAGATGGCAGACAACTTCAGAAACCTAGTACAACTCAATCCAAATAAAGCATCTCCCAGACACATTATAATTAACTTCAAAGTAAATATGAATGAGAAAATTCTGAAAGCAGCCAGACATAAGAAAACCATAACCTACAAGGGGAAGAATATTAGAATGACTGAAGATCTCTCTGCTGAAACTTTTCAAGCTAGAAGAGGATAGTCATCAACCTTTAACCTCCTAAAACAAAATGATTTTCAACCCAGGATCCTGTATCCAGCTAAACTGAGTTTCATTTGTGATGGTGAAATTAAATACTTTAATGACATACACATGTTGAAGAAATTTGCCATAACTAAACCAGCTCTCCAAGACATTTTCAGACCTATCCTCAATGACCAGCACAATGCTCTACCACTAAAGTAAACTCACTCAGAAACTTTTGATCAAATTCCAACTTCTACAGTGGTGAAAGGATTAAAAATGTCCACTGGACCTTTGAAAAACTCAATACCCAAAATATTACCAGGCTTATCAATATTTACAATTAATGTGAATGGCTTAAATTTTCCTCTAAAAAGCACAGGTTGACTGACTGGACAAGAAAAGTTAGGCCAGATATCTGCTGCATACAAGAATATCATCTCACCTTAAAAGATAAATATAGTCTCAGGGTGAAGGAATGGTCATCTATATTCCAGGCAAATGGAAATCAGAAAAAAGCAGGTATTGCAATATTATTTCCAGATACAATAGGCTTTCAACCAAAAAAAGTAAAGAAAGATAAGGGTGGTTACTTCATATTTGTTAAGGGTAAAACTCAACATGATGGGATTTCAATTATTAACATTTATGCACCCAACCAGAATTCACCTCAATTTGTAAGAGAGACTCTAACAGACATGACCAACTTGATTTCCTCCAGCACCATAATAGTTGGAGATTTTAATACACTTTTGACAGTGTTGGATAGAACTTCCAATAAGAAACCAAGCAAAGAAATACTAGACTTGACCATTCAATATTTGGATTTAACAGACATTTCATCCTAACAAAATTGAATACAAATTCTTCTCATCAGCCCATGGAACACCCTCCAAAATTGATCACATCTTAGGTCAGAAGCCTAACCTCAGCAAATTTAAAAGAATAGAAATTATTCCTTGCATCTTCTCGGAATGGAATAAAACACGAACTCAGTAACAACAGGAATCTGCATACTCATACAAAAACTGGAAGCTAAAAAACCTTATGCTGAACAATAGCTGGGTCATAGATGAGATTAAGAAGGAAATTACCAAATTTCTGGAACAAAACAATAATGAAGACATGAATTACCAGAACCTCTGGGAAACCACAAAGGCATTCCTAAGAGGGAAATTTATAGCATTGCAAGCCTTCTTCAAGAGGACGGAAAGAAAGGAAGTGAACAACTGACTGGGACATATCAAGCAATTGCAAAAGGAAGAACATTCCCATCCCAAAACCAGCAGAAGGCAAGAAATAACCAAAATTAGAGCAGAAGTAAATGAAATTGAAAACAAAAGGGTTACGCAACAGATCAACCAATCAAAAACTTGGTTTTTTTAAAAGGTCAATAAAATGGATTCTGGTTGTTAAACCTTTGTCAGGGACATAACCTGCAAATATATTCTCCCATTCTGAGGGCTGTTTGGCTAACCTAATCAGCAATAAAAGAGTAAAATCCCTAATTTCATCAATCAGAATGACAAAGATGACTCCTCAGGAATTTAAAAACTCATTAACGAATATTATAAGAAATGATATAAGAATATTATATAGAATATTATAAGGAATTCTATTCTCAGAAATACGAAAATCTGAAGGAAATAGATGAATACTTGGAAGCATGCCACTTTCCTAGACTTAGCCAGAATTAAGTGAAAATGTTGAACAGGCCTATATCAAGTTCTGAAATACCATCAACTATCCAAACTCTCCCCAAAAAGAAAAGTCAATAGTGATCAAAACAGCATGGTACTTGCACAAAAACAGAGAGGTAGATGTATGGAACAGAGTAGAGAATTAAGAGATGAACCCAGCTACTTACTGTTATTTGATCTTTGTTTTGTTTTTAAATTGTTTAAGTTGGTTTAAAATGAGAGTCAGCTCTAATTAGATCTGTGTCTAACTGTGGTAAGTGTGCCACACATTTGGAGTTGGTTCAATTACCATTGTTCTCCCTTCCTTCTCTTCCTCCCTACCAAAGCCATCCTCCAAGTAGAATAGCTAAAATACTAACTACCCACATGTGGCCATGTGATCTCTTTCTGCCAAATTATACTTAAGGATATGTAGATCTACATATCCCTGGGTAAACTTCTCTTTCCAGATGAGAAGCCCCTGGACCCCTCTATGGACTTGGGTATGGCTTTGACAGTGTAAACAAGTAATGTCTGGAGCAGCTGCAGCCATCATATAACCACTAGACAAAAAGCCTAAAGACTAAAAACTAGCACTCCAAGGAGACAAATGTAGAAGTTTGGATAGAGCCAAGGTCCTCAATGTCAGCATTAACTTTCTGACTCAACTATGGGACCTGGACTTCCAGATTCTTTGTTATGGATAAAAAGTTGAAAAGGTTTTTGTTTAAACCATTGCTGGGCATTATTACCTACATTTTAAAGCACACTAAGTTATGTAATCCCTCCAAGCCTAAACTTTCTCATCTAAAAAATGACCCTAGGACAGTTGGGAATAAGAAGGTGATTTGCTTTACACAGCCACATGGCCCTCTCAGAGTAGGTTCAGTACATTTTAGTTAAATGTGAAGAAAAATTCATAGTAGCAAACACCACTTTTGGTTAAATATGAATCTTTCCACAGTTATTCAATGAACATTTTAATTAGAGAATAAACAAATAGTATTTTTGTTTAAGCTGCTGTATATTATTTTTTTATTTGTTATATTATACCAGGTAAGCATCAATATGCATACCTATATTTACACATTTTTTTCCTCCAGCATTTTTTTTAGTTTTTTGTTGGGGAGGTGATTATTTATCCCTTCAGTAGCAGGCTTATCATGCTAGAGTTTAATGGCTCAGAAAATAGCCTGTTCACTTATAACATCTATCCATGTAAGAGTTCTCTTTATATTTATCCAGCTTTGTTTAAGCCTCAGCACAACAAATTTTTCTGGTAATGTTATCCAAGTTTCTATAGGCTTCAGCAGCCCACAAACTTTACCAGGACTTTAGGTAGGATGCTTCTTGATCTAATATGAAAATATTTTGAAATCCATTTTCCCTCCCAATGTGAGAAACGAGCTTGCTGGTAATGCAGCCTTCTTCTGTCCCCCCAGAAGTGGCTACTCTCACAGACTCTTGGATAGTTGCTGAAATTGGCTTTATTTTTCTGCTTCTTAGAAAGCAATCAACTTGTCTATGAAAATCATTTTCCATTGTCAAGCCAACAATGGCTCTTGCAGCCTCCTCTCTGTCTTGAGTGCAATTCAAAAGGCACTGGTCTCTTCCAATTCTGAAAGGGAAGAAAGCAGCCAAGGCTGTGCTTCTAACGTCCCTGAGGAAAGGGCTTGACTGTCTCCTGCCTTCTCCACCAAGTGTACAAAAAGGCCCTTCCTCACCGAGGAATTTTCAAGAGGAATAAGAGTGACAACTTCTTCTATTTCTCTCTTATCTATTTTTCACAGTGCACTACATTTCAAGATGCAGAGACCTATCTCCTTGGTAAAAGTGTCTGTGGCAGCTGTCTTGATGTCAGCAGGTGCAGAATTAGGCCAGTGGGAAGGGAGCTGGACACACCCTCACTGGGCACACAGGTTGAGGTCATGTGACAGTGACAGCCCACTAAATTCAGACCCAGAACATTGTTCAAAATACAGCTTTCACAAGGAGACCTAACTCCTGGTGGGAGAGAGTCAACATATTTTTTCCAGAACATTCTGGAACATACCTAGTCAGGCAAAACTGCTCCTTCAAGACCTTGTACCAACAAGTGTAGGTTTTACAGGAAGAGTGACCTGAATTTGACTCTTGCTTGTGTCACTAGTTACATGTCTTGACAGTTCATAAGAAAGATTGGTTCCTGGATCCCTGTTCTGCCACGTGTGGGTTTCTGTGATTTCACATCCTGCCACTGCAAATGCCATATTTTGTGGTTGAAGAAAAATCAAAACCCAAATGGTTCAAGGGTCAAATGTATAAAAATAATTCATAATCTCCTATGTGTCTCTCATTCATCCAGCAAGTATTTACCGAGTTCCTATTATTTGCCAGGAATTGCTCTTGTGGCAGGAAATAGTCTCCTTTTATCAGTGCTCAAAATGCTTCATCCTTCTTGGGAGACATGTGGCTTGCAACCCTGTCACAGGTCAGCTTGGATCCCTCTGCATTTGCTGTTCCTTCAGTACTTTCCTACAGAAAGCACGGCCCTACCTAAAGTAGGCAATCCACCTCCTAGCAGGATGTGAAATCTCTTCTCGCCCAGCCTTTGTGCTCTGTTACCAAACCTGGTTTGTGAGAGCATTTCAAACCCTGCAAGAGTCCTCAGAGCACAGGTTTTCCTGAATTTATACCTAACGAGCTTCACATAGGGAAGGGCTCTTGCTCAGCAAAGCACTGCTTTGATTCGCTGGATGCCTTTGGATCCCCCTTACAGTGAAATGCCTTGAGTTTTTCTGGTGGTTTCTGAGCAAGTGTGTAACTAAAGACAAGAAAAACAGATAAAAAGATGTGCAAAATTCTCTAGGGGTGGGAAACATAAAGGAAGATGATGTTAGCTCCATTCTCACATAATATGCTCTTTTTCCTTTCTGTGACCTGTTCAAAAAATCCTGCAGAAGCAGAAAATAAGATAAAGGGTTCAAAATTTCCCTCTGTGAGAAAAGAACCCAAGAAAGCAACAAGACACCATTCAGATGCTCTAGGAAGCCACAGCTCTTAAGTGATGCTGGTCATCTGGCATATTAGAAAGGCAAAGCCTCGTGGTGGTGATGGTTATGTGTTGACAGGAGTACCCAGCATTTCACTAGCATGGGCTGTGACCCAAGCCCACGCTACGTCTGTACAAATTTTATCACTTTTTTTTTTTTTTTTTTTCATTTTTTTAGGGCAAGGTTTAGCTGCTTGCTGGGAGGAGTTTGAGGTCTAAAGAATCTAAACCTTTCAAAGATATTGAGATTTTAGTACCACCCATCTACGCTATAACCATATTTTTGATGCCTGCAATTAATATACTGGTTAAGAATGAGGACTCTGCAGCGAAACTGACTGAGATTTGAATATAGTTCAGCTGTGTTCTAGGCACGTGACCTTGGGCAAGTGATTTTAATGTCTGTGAACTGTTTCCTGGTCTATAAAGTGGGAAGAAGAATACACTTCCTATTTCAGGGAGCTGTGAGGATTAAATGAGCTATTACATGTAGAAAAACCCATGGCATATAACATTTGTTATTATGTTGTGACTTCTTCTCCAAGAAAAAATATATTCCTTGCTTTTGAGCCTTACTCTCTTTCCAGCATGTGCTTCAGGTTCTTGTTTTAAAAGGGAGTAACATGTATCTCCTGTGACTGTGCCCATGCATTTTAAAAACTTATTTAATTTTTTTTTTTTTTGAGGCAGAGTCTCACATTGTTGCCCTCCGTAGAGTGCTGTAGCATCATAGCTCACAACAACCTCACACTTTTGGGCTCAAGCGATCATTGCTTCAGCCTCCTCAGTAGCTGGTACTTATAGGCACCTGACACAAGGTCAGGCTAGTTTTTCTATTTTTAGTACAGACAGGGTCTCAGTGGGGTATCACACTTGCTCAGGCTGATCTTGAACTCCTGAGCTCAAGGAGTCCACCTGCCTCGGCCACCCAGAGTGCTAGGATTAAAGGCGTGAGCCATGCTGTTTCCATGATTTAATGATTTGCTTAATGTCAAGTGCACACTGCCTGCCCAACTTCTCTCAATGTTTATTGCAGTGTAGAAGCTTATTCTAAGGTTTTGATTTGTTTTTAATTTTATGAGTGCCAAACAGAAATTAGTCATTCATATACAAATGTATTCATTAACATATGATTCAGAAGTATTATTTCTTGCCTTCAAGTGCTATTTTTTTTTTTTTTTTTTAAGGAAACAACTGCAGCAATGTGCAAAGTAAAAAGACAATTTCCTCATCTGTGGGAATTTACAAACTAAAATGTATTTTGATTTGAGCAAGTGCAACAGCCAACTATTGACCATGGGTCTGGTTACAGCAGTGTGTGGGGTTGGGGAGAGGGAGGATGAATCCCAGTCTCAGGGAGCTTTCGGTTTGCCTGGGCAGAAACAACACACACACAGGGTTCAGGGATGGCAGGGATCAGTGTGAACAGAGGGAAGAGGGGACAGGGCTTCCAGGCGGTGGAAGAGGCCAAGCCAGTGCTGAATTTGCATACAGGTGAAGGTAGTGCTTCCTAAAGGCAGCCATTGCAGCTGCCTGGGTGTGTCCCAGAGAAGTGAGCATTTAGAGAACACATCTGGAATAAAAGATAGGCAGACATTAGTGGCAAAAAGGACAAAAGTGTAGGGTGAAACAGACAGAATGAAAAAAGCTTGAGGTGGCTAGTCACAGTGGTTCACACCTATAATCCTAGCACTTTTGGAAGCTGAGGTGGGTAGATTGCCTGACCTCAGGAATTTAAGACCTAACCAAGATTGAGACTCCTCTCTAAAAGATAGCTGGGCATTGTGTGGGTACCTGTAGTCCCAGCTACTTGAGGCTGAGGCAAGAGGATTGCTCAAGCTTTGCCAACAGAAGAAATGGCAATGGTGATACATTTAACTGACTTTTTGCAATTCCACTGCAAGTGTGAGTAAACTTGAGTGTTGCTTTGTTGAAGGCAGTTGGAGGGAGAGCTGGTGAATGATGATGAATTTATCTTTAACATTTTTAGGTTTTATCCAAGTAGGGGTAGTGATATTTGCCATCTGTGAATCTCCTTCTGTCTCTGTGGAAGCTCCATACTAACTCCTTCCCCCATTTCATCCTTGCAAATGATGTAGTTGTTTCTTAGGTGAGGCATTTGTAGATTTAAGTATTTGGCTCTTGTAAATGTAAACTTTCTCCAGAGCTGTTTAAAGATTAAAACCCATCTGAGAACATAGCATGTGTCCCTTTTAGAGAAGAAAAAAATCAAATCATAAGCAAGTCAAAAAATGTACTCAAAGGAAAAGCTGGTAGACAGCAGAGCTGGGACTCAGGCGGTGGGTCTCAGGGTGCACACTCTCGCCCACAGTTCATGGGAGAGGGTGAGAATTCTCTAAGAGCTGAGGTGGTTGGAATTTCTCCACCATTCGAAAGAGGAAGATCCTTCTCCACCCACTCATCTCCCTCACAGATATGGAAAGTGTTGTAAACAGGCAACAAAGTAACCCAAGACTGGTACAAAATACTTGTTACAAAAAAGTCCTTTAAAGGTCCAGGACATAATAAATTCTCAAAACAGAGGCAAGTAACTCTAGGAAACACTGCAAACTCTTTGACCTCATCAGGCCAACAGACAGCCTAGCTACAACCTTGCACGTAGGGGTAAGAACGAGTTACGAGTTACGTATGGGGATTCATCAAGATGAGCACTGGAGGAGAAAAACACGCAACTACTTGATTCAAGTTCTGCCACTGAGACTGTTTTATGCTTTAGTTATTTCTCACCTGGACTCTTGTTGTACCTTGGCAAGTTCTTTCTATTCATTTGTCATGCTTTACTGTCTATTCAAAACACATAAACACATTTATTTTTCCCCACCAGCTGTAATTCTCAAAACACTCTTTGCTCAGGCAATTATGCCAGTTTTCTGTTTCATCAGAGAATTCAATTTAAAATTTTAGTGCCAGTGGTTAAAATACTTACTTTATACATAACTTGAAGTTTGTATGGCTTTAATTTACATTTATATTTCCGTTCACACTTTGCATTCTTTAATTGATTTATTTGTTAGCGATACCATCTGTAGATTTTAAGTACTGAGATTTCACAAATGACTTTTTATTTTCCCCCCTCTCAAAGCTGTTTTGAAAATTATTTCCTTCACCTTTTTGCAATTAAAGCTGTGCTACATTCTCATCTTCCGGAGCTGAACATTTTTATAGTGTTGCTTTCCTGTGCCTTTATCCTAAGTGACATTATACAGGTTTGTGCACATACAATCACTTAACCACAGAGACATTCCTTTGCATGGTATCCCATAGGTAGAAGACCTCTAACACGACGTCTCTGAATTGTTCTCTAGGCACCTTGAAACTCTAAGTATCAGGGAAGTACAAGCAGTTCATTGGTTCTTCAGGTTGGTTGATGAATGACCGATTTGAGACTGTGAAGTCCTCAGACTGTCCTGGGGCCTGTGAGTAGGAATGGCTTTCTTTAGCTTATATTTCGTATCTTTAGCTTATATTTCATAATGTTTGAGGAAAGGGTCCTGTCCATCTCAGAATGCCCGATTCTTTCCCTGGATCCTGCAGTCTGTTAGGTGAGTAAATTATAAATCCAAATTAGTTGCTGTTATCAGTCTAAAACAAGATGTGGCCACGTTTAACATGGAACAGGGTACAGAGAAAAAAAGTCATTTTTATTTTGACTTCAGACGCCTCTGTGATGTCTTAAAAGTGTTATGACCTGCAAGGATGAAGCGTCTGCAGCGATCCCCTTTTTTCTCCTTGCCAGTTGTGTGTTTCCATTAGTGGTGTCATTGTGGATGACATGAGCGAGGGTCCTTTGTCCCTGACACCCAAGAGCGCAGGATTAATCAAACACCCTTAAAAAAAAAAAATACTGGGTAGAGGTGAGGTTTGGACTTATACCCTCTTGAAGTTTGTTGCTCCAAATATTAAACTATTACTGGAAAAAATACCCCCAAGATTCTTTCCAGACCTATAAACTTATAAAGAACTTATAAAGAACTGTGGTTCTTACCTTGGCTTTCCATTCAAATCACCTGAGGTGCTTAAAAAACAATGATGCCTGGATTTCACCCCAGAATTCTGATTTAATTGGTCTTGGGTATGACTTTGGCATACAAAATTTTCACATTTCCCCAGTTGATTCTAATGTAGATAGACCCAAGGTTGACATATCCTGTATTCATTGTTGAGACTAGGATGTATTTTTAAATATCCAAAAGCCAGAACTCAAAATATGGCATAATACATTTTATGTTATACCAATATTGCCATTTTGAGTACTTTTTCATATTAAAACAGTCATAACAACTTTAAATAAACTCTTTAGAACAATATTTTTCAAAGTGTGGAATATCACCTGGAAAACTTGTTAAATATGCAGAGTTTGGGAGTCTTCCCTTTAAGATTGATTGAATACACTTTTGGTAAGTCAAACAATCGACATTCAAAAAAGCACACCCAAGTAATTCTTGGGCATGTTAAATTTGTAGATGACTGCCTCAAAAGACATCAGGAAAAAGTTAAAACAGGTTTAGGTAGTTCTAACAAGGGACACATCACTGGTGGTCTTGTGATTCAGTATCATAGAAAAATAATAAGGACTCCAAAGTATGGAGGAAATACAGATTTATACTTTCTTTATGAATTTTCTAGCACTCTTTGGAATACAAAGTACATATCAGCAACAGTAAGAATTTTTGAAAAAATCTATAAACCCCTTGCATTAGTGCAAATGTCTATTTAAAAATATAAGCTTAAAAGTGTTATATTAATATAATAACTAATTCTTTAGTGAATAAAAAGATGTGGAAGAATTCATGGCTGCTATCGTGTTTTAAAAAATGCCTAGAATGCCTTTCAATTTAGGTTTAAAAATCAATTCTTGATGTACTCCTGTTTTAAAAGATTAGACAAAAATTTAAGGCATCCAGTTATGTTGAGCAAATTTAAGAACACTCAAGATAACAAACTCTTTTAGGTTTTAGGACAAGCTTACATTTTAGTTTAAAACCAAAAAACTCTTCTTTCTAGCTTAAACTTCAGTGGGAATTTAGAGAAAGAAAATGAATTACTCAAGCTGGAACTACATCAAAATGTTAACACATTTTGGCTTGTAATGGTGCCAAGGGATCTAAAGTCTGAATAATCAGGGCTGTAGTTTCCAAAACGTTTTAAAGATAATGTCCTTACCAGGATGCTGGAGCTTCCATTTTATTTTTTCTTAATTATTTCTTATCCCCTTTTTAACCCCAAGCTAACCCAAACCTTGCAAGATCATGTTGCAATGACTCAAAACAGCTGCCAAGAAGCAGCTGCAAATAAAAATGTTAACGCTGTAGTTCACAAATTCAGAAAAAACTATTTTTTAAAATTAAGACTAGCAATTTTCCCATGGAAGTCTATGATGCATTTGACTTTCTTTAAACTTTTCTTGGGCTTTTCAAGGTTGAATAACTGATTTGATACCTGAGATAGTCTAACCAAGAAGAACATCGTGGACTGTGGTTATCATTGTCTGTCTTAGACATTTTACTGGCTGGTCCCCTTGTGATAATTGTTCCTTGCACAGTAGCACAGCACCATGACTCTCAAACCCAATTCCTGGTCATAGGGGAGGGTTTATAACCTGAAATAGTCTAATCATAGTACCTATTTATATTACAGGTGGTCCACACGTTGATTTTATCACTCAAGCTTATAGATTTGTAGAGTTTTTAAAATTTAGTCTGAGAAGCAGCTCAGCTCAGAGTGCAGGATACAGTAAAAGATGAGGCTTTCCTACCATTTGGAGAAATCCTGTCTGCAGTGAGAGAGAATGGAGCCGAGATAGGCAGAAACTAGGGGTGGATATGGAGAATCCTTGGGGCATTCAATCTTGTTTCTAATTCTTGAAGCTTTTGTTCCTGCAATTTTCTTTGACTCTGTGAGCTCTTCTCCAATATCTTTTCTCACTATAGGAACTAAGAAATCCCCCCTTTGGAGTAAGCCACTTTGAATTGGGTTTCTAACATTTGCAACCAAAATTCTAACAGAATGTGAGATTAGTCTTAACCATCATTTTACAGATGAGACAGTAGAGATGAACTTGTCCAAGGGCATGCCTTACAATTCAATTCACCTTTCTTTGCTGTTCAATCTATTGGGGCATGCTTTCCCTCAACAAAAAGTTGAAACTTTTGAGAGTTAGTGAGTCTATATGTGGTTAGTAACCCCTACCACATTCATACTTGTGTCCAAGTAGACTTGCAACTGGGTAAAAGAGTGTCAGTTCTGAGTTGAAAATACACACTCCCAGAACCTGGGGCTACAGCTCTGTGGCACCGTGTAGCTACACTGATTATTATTACTCCACTGGAGAGGTATCTCCTTTGGAACCAAGGCTAAAAGGATGCCATTTCCGCCAAGTGTTGAGTTTGTGGCACTTTGAATGAACTAAGCAGTTGAACGTGATAATTAAAACAACAGAAACAGTAGGTCAAAACATTTTTATAACTGTTTTAGAAGTTGTCAATACCAAAACAGTAAATTCATGAGAGTAACCGGCAATAGAGTGCTCAATTCACAATAGCAATTACCATGCAAAGAATGTATTATGTAGTGTAAAACTGCAAAAATGCTACATGTCCAAATAAACTACAATATACTTAAAACCACAGAATACTGTGGTAAGTTGGATTATTGGTCCTAATTCTTCTCGTCAGTTTCATACACCTTTTCCTTTTGCCCTGTAACTCTAAAGAGCTTCCCCCCTTTGGCAGGGCCAGCTCCTCATCTAACAGTGGGCTTGCTCAGAGCTGCTCTGACACACACAGTAAGAAGTTCTAAAGATGTCTGCATGGCTTCTCTTGTTTCTTGTGTTCTGCCAAGTGTTAGAGGTAGGAATCTGCATAATTGACAATGAAATTTTGCCAATTTTTTGAACAATATTCACTAGTGTAACGAAATTCAAAAGATACGAAAGTGTGTATGATGAAAAGTCAGCCTTCTTAATTCTGATCCTCAACTACCCAATTCCTTCCCAGAGGAAGCCAGTTACCAGCTCCATGGGTAACCTTCCTGAGAAACTATCCATATACAAGAGAAGTCCAAAAGCAATGTTTTTCACAGAGCCAGAACTCAGACCAGATAGGTAAAGACTTCTGAATCAGGTTGGAAAAATTCTAACTAGACTCCAAATCTCTTGAGGATACATTATTTATAATTTGAAAGCCCAGTTCCTATGGGGTGATCTATAAAGAATTTACTGTAGACCAAAAAATGCATGCGTCATGTGGAACTATCTCAATTTTAAGGCTCCTAAAAATGTACTGTTTCTGAAACACTTGACTGATTAAGATGTATCTGAAAAATTAATAGGTCATTGCTTCTTGGGTTGAAGTAGAAGGTAAGCACGTAGTTAAGACTCAATTTGTGTCATCCTCAAATCACTTGTTTCTCTCCTTGTAGAGATCATTTCAATTAAGACCAAAACTTGAGGAACATGATAGAAGTAATTTTTATCTTCTTTTAGTAACATACAGTTAGCCATTTTCTCATTTTAACTGTTTTGGGAATAAAACTGATTTTAAAAAAAATTAAGCTTAAATGGTAACTTATGTTTTTAATTTTAATTAATTTGTCCCACAAATTAATGTAGTGTAAACCTGAACTATATTTGGTATTTTTATCTGCAGAAATATTTCAAGTTTTATTTTTTCTAAATCAGTGGTTCTCAACCTTCCTAATGCCTCCTACTGCCGTGATCCTTTTTAATACAGTTCCTCACGTTGTGGTGACCCCCAACCATAAAATTATTTTCGTTGCTACTTCATAACTGTAATTTTGCTACTTTTATGAATCGTAATATAAATATCTGATATGCAGGATGTATTTTCATTCTTAAAAAGGGGTCGGGACCCACGAGTTGAGAACCACTGTTCTAAATAGTAAAAGAAATGAATAAAACCATTGACCAAATTAAAAAATGTATTTACAAAACTTTATTTTGCTCTTAAAAAAGGTTATTTAATTCATGAAGAGTAACCAAAACACAAACCCTATCAAAGTTTATTACAATAATCTTTCATAAGACCGATGGCATTAAAAAAAATGAATACGTCAATGCAAAACCATAATGTAAAAGTAAGACTTCAGCTGTGACCAAAATACAAGCAGATAAATAATCTTCTTCAAAGGGAAATTATACTTGAGGGAAAAACCAATGGTATAACATGTGTAATGCAGGAAATTTAAATATCAGTTTAGTTCCTCATTGCCAACATGGCATTTATATCCCAGATGAGATTTCGTAATTGATCCATAATTTGCTTCAGCTGTTGATTCTTCTGTTTGAGTTTCTGTGGTAAGAAAATAATTTATCAAAAATGTTTCATGAAATACAGACAAGGTAAAAAATTAAACTGTCATAAATTAGGATTCTAATGATCCAAATTGAAATTAAGCTAAATATTCCTTCCTATAAGGCAGATGGTCTCAGCCCCTTCCTGGCCTTTAATACCCATAAGTCTTCTGAACTAGTTCACCCTTTAGAGGCCTCTAGCTCCGGATCCATGGCCCTGTTTACTCCTCCATTTAGACCATCATAGAAAGTAAGATAAACATTTAAAGCCTAAGTATACAGGTTTTCTAAAGGGCAGAATAACACACGACCAGACTCTTTGACCAGATGCTCAAACACTCAACTTATTAAACAAATAAATGTATGACATTGGTCAAATATTTTAGCCTCTCTGTGCCTCAGTTTTGCACCAGAAAAATGGAGATAATAATTGAACCTAACTCATAATAGTTGTTATGAAGATTAAATGATCTGATTTATGTACAGTGTTAGAACTGTACCTGGCATATAAGCATTCAAAAAATGCTACTGATAGACACAGAACATAAACACAGAAAACAATGTAGAAGACAAATGCAGTGTCTGATGCAATCAGTCTTTCAAAAATATGTGATTGCCCACAGCATGGAGTGCAATCTCCTCCTACATGTGAAAACTGAAGATAAAATGGTAGTGCCCAATGCAGTATTCTTCACAACTGAGATTTGCTGAATGGCTGGAATGGACACAGCACATATATCTTTACTTCTATGCTTGGATTCTATTAGACTATGGTTTATAAACTTTTTAAGAATCCATTCTTCAGATCCTATGTGGTAAATATCTACTTAGATGAAACAAGATAAAAATAGGTAGCTTCTGGGTAGAATGTTAACCAGTTATTATAATAATATTATGATTCAATAATATCTTGCAAACATTACATTTGGATATAATATATTTAATTAGATACTTTTAAATATACAATATTAAACTACCTCCAGATAAATTAGGGTATGTTCATTAGAAAGAGGCCTAAAAAAAAACTTAATTTCAATTTCATTATAAAGCAAACTAAAATTAAGTAAGTTGCTTGTATTACTTCTACCTAGAGTCAGAAAAGTTAACAGGAAGTAGATGGCTAAAAGAGAACACCAAGAAATCTTTTTTGGGAAATAGACAATTAATTTACACAGGCTTTAATAATCTTTAATAATATTAATTGAATTCACATTTGAAAGAATTAGCACAGATAAAATACATAACTATATGGGACATAGGGCCTGACTCTAAAGCTCACTTTAACATAGTCTTTGGGAAATACTGTCAGGATTTTTAGTTACTCAGTCTCCTTGTTCAGTTTTCAGATGACCCATCTTCTAAATTCTGCTGCCATGAGTATGCAGCAGTTATTTAAGCAGGCATGTATATTACATAACAAAATCCACTCAAATTGCAGGGAGGAATAGGAATGACCAAGCCTATAGTCTTTTCATCACAGAGACCAAGAAACTGACACTTCTGCCAGCAAATAAGAGTAGCAACAAAACACAGCATGAGTACTGATGCTGTGTGGGGGAAGCTGGCAATCCCAGACCCAGTTCTAACTTTGCCTCTACCTTGCCATTTGATCTTAGACAAACTCCATCTCCTCAGTGCTCTTGTCTATATAATGCGATCATATAATCTAAGGTCTCTGCTGGTATTGTACTTTCTGTGTACCCATACGTAATATGACATCAGTAACACAGACAAGTGATTGGAAACCAGTAAATTCCATTTTGTAAACTAACTGATGGCTACAAAACGGGTCAAACTTGGCTGCTCTTCCCCATCACTGAAGTCTATAGCCCTTGAGCAACCCAGTACCATTAGCTGTGAAATGTCAGCTACCTCGATTGGCCTCTCATTTCTAATTTTTTAGCAGGAATATGAAGAAGAGCAACTGAGTAAGAATAAAAGGAAGAGAAAGAATGTGAGCTGATGAAAAAAACCCTATTTGCAAGTTTTGACATATCTTGAATATGATAGCTTTCAATCAGAATGAGGACGGGACCCGAATGACAATGCTACACTCTTTGTAAGGCAGATGGCACAGGGAAACCTCAGAAACCATGGAAGCCTCCAAGCTAGACACTGCCTCCGACAGAAAAGGTCAACAAACAAGGAAAACATTTTTGTTTGGCGTCTAGAAAAAATGGCAGTGAGCAAAAACTGGAGGGAGGATGAACTACAATGAAAAAAGGTTAACTGGGCAAGTGTGTAGGATGGATTCGCCCAAACATTTTCAGTGGTGACAAACCCATACCCAAGAAAAAGAAAAAAGAGGAAAGATTTAACAGATAGCTGAAAACCTTCTGAAGGCCAATCTGGTAAATAAGCTCAGTGATCACATTTTTAGTAAAAATTAAAAAGTAATTTATTAGTAATAAAATTATACTCCTGGGTGGTTTTCAACACACGGGTTAGAGATGGCTCCCAGGATGGTTTCATCATGGAAATAAATGCACAGCCTGCCATAAGACTCCTTTCAAAAATACTCATTTGGAAATATAACTTGTTTTTAAAAAGCCTTATTAAGACTTAAAAAATGAAGTAAGAACTAATAAATACAGGGTATTTTCAAAATAATTTACCACTCTAGGCAATAATAAAAAAGAATATTCTCTCAAAGATCCCACAAAGTTTTAAATTAAAAAAATAGCACACAAATAAAATATCTAGAGTCAAAACATGCCATGAAACCATCAACAGCAAAGCTGACAGTTACACTTGTTAGTGGTTAAATTGTAAATAAATTTTCATGACATGATATAGGATTTAATATATACAATCTTGCCACTGATGGATTTTAACAGAGGTTGACAGCTGCTATTTTCAAAATCCATCAGCTGTGCCTAATTTGTGACATTAACAGGTGAATGTATAAGTAGAGTAGATACTTAAAAAATAAGTTTATGCTGTCATACCATGTAATTTAATATTCATACAAAGGCTGTGACATTTGATCAAAAAATCATTAATTTCTAACTTCATGGACTCAATTATGTCAACCATGTAAATATTATCTACTACCTTCTTCAATTTCATTTTAACAGCAACAGAATAGCTTTAAGCAAAATAAATAAAAGTCATTCTAATGACCCTAAAGCATATAGCTTCCAACAAGAATGCACCCTTTACTTGGGTATTAAGAGTTTATGAATTCTAAGATATATGAAGAGAAAATGAAAGGTATTTGGATAAACCCAAAATAGGACTATTAAAACTAAGCCATTTTGTTATATGATGATTTACATCAAATACTGACTCCAAATGGTGTGCCTCAAAGCTTATTGACACCATGGTAGGCACTGGTGGTACATGCATTGTCAGAAACTAAACAGACTATAAAAACTAAATGTAGTATACAGTAAACACACCATCAATAATGTTCTGTACAATCTCAGTTATACAATGATACAGTATCAATATTTTGAAAATGAATAAGTGAGGGTCCACTAAGGGGTATGTAAACCTACTTACTTTATGTAGCTTATTCACAATAAAAAGAAAACATGCATTAAATAAAATTTTGAATACTTTAAATTGAATGCAAAAAAGTCATTTTATTATTGACTGATTTATAGATTGGTAGATCTATTGACTTACAGATCCATAAAGCAGCTCAGTCATTTAATACAAAGAAATGCCATGCATTGAAAATATGGTATGGGATTTTTATTTCTGTAAATATCCATCAAACCTGAAATGGGTACATGAAACAGGCACTGTTTTGTCTCTGTTGGAGAGTCTTGCATTCTCCAAGAAGAAACCTGTCTTCTCATCTGAAATAAGCATTACTGTACACAACACAGCTGGCTGTTTCACTAAGTACTTAGGGCAACACCCAACTCAGAGCAGGCAAACTAATAGTTTAATGTTCAAAGGAAAAATAACAAAAGTCCAATCAAAAAGCTTCCCCAAACCCTAAAACAATGGAAAAAACAAACATGCCAACAAAATCCTTGGCAATTACTTGAAAACTTATTTTTTGTTTTTTAAATATTGCCTTTTAGTATCTGACAAAACCTATATGACTATTGCTAAAAATTATTCATTTTTAGATTCTAAATAATTAGATTAGGACATTTTATCCTCTATATTAACTATTTAAAATAAATACAGTTTTCACTGTGAGAAATACTCTCACATGTGTGTGCTCATGTCAGTATATCATGAGCTTAATACTCAAAAAGCTTTAATCATTTGGTTTAATCTTACATTCTAGAATGGAGATTCAAGGTTTAAAGAAGTTGGATAAAAAGATAACACTACATTAGTAGTGTTAACTGTACATAAAGTTAGTCTATTAACAGTCAGAATATATGTTACATTCAATTCATTTATAACTTTTTTTAGGAGCAAATTAAAAACCCCCTTTAGTGAGAAAACAGTTTGCTTGGTTTTTGGCAGTTAATGTTGTACTCTTCTTCCTTATTAGGATTTAAATCTAAGTCAGCCAAATATTAGCCCTCTCCCATCTTTCACCACTCCTTACAACCTTATTCTCTATTTCTCAAAATATAGGAAGAATTCTCACAAAGTAAAAGAGTTCTGAGGCCCTCAAGTGAGTACTACCCACGACACTCCAGAGCAGATTCTCCTCCTCTAAATTGCCTTTTAAAACACAATTCCCATAGAAACATGGCACTTAGCTTTAAACCTAGTTAATTTAAAACATGTAAACTGATTCTTTCCTCTTTGTGATAACCTTCAGTTCAATATCATGTTAAGTAAAACATATTTTATTCTGAAGTTAAAAGCACTTAGAACAGACCCAAGTGGTTTAAACAAAGGAAGAGATCTCAAATGTTTCAAGTATAAATGGAAAAACAAAATTTGAAATATCGACTTTTGCTCCATAAAGAAACTTTTGGAAACACTGTATCCACTTACTGTACTGAAATAAACCTGTTCCAAATAAACACTGGACTAAAATACATGTTTACTTCTTCTTTTTATCAAAGTTCTAATAAAAATGGCAGGAGAGGAATAAAAAAGCTATTAACCCATGTGGAGAAAACTGATCAGAAAGGACACAGCAGATGTGAGGTGATAAGTGTTAAGATGAAAAGCTGGGCGGTGCCTGTGGCTCAAAGGAGTAGGGTGCGGGGCCCATATGCTGGAGGGTGGCAGGTTCAAATCCAGCCCTGGCCAAAAACTACAAAAAAACCCCACCAAAAAACAAAAGCATGAGAATTAAAGAGGAGTGGTAAGTGACTTAGAGAGGAGGGAACTACAGCACACAGAACGCTGGTGGTTGCTGCTGAGATCAAAGTCAGGGACCACCTCAAAGGCAGCAGGTGAGGCCTGGGGATAAAAACTGGAGGAATAGCTGGAAGGGGGAACTCAGTGCCTCATGAACTTGCATTCTTTACCAACTGATGACTTAGTACCTTCTCCTCCTGCCCTGAGCTACGTCTCAGGGAGCCAGAGACGTTATTGCCTCTGAAACTGAACCAGAACAGCTGTGGATTCAGTGATAACAGCAGAAGGCAAGAATGAGGTAGAGAGCTGAACACAGGGAGTGTGTCCCTAAACTCTGGGGCCCCAGAATACTTCCTCACCCACCACACTTCCAGAAAGACAAGAAAATATCTTAGCTTCCTCTGTAGGGCACTGGAAAAGTCTTCTCTGAAGAAAATGAATACCGTATATACTCGAGTATAAGCCGAGTTTTTTTTGGCACAAAATTTGTGCTGAGTTTGGGTTTTTCGGCACAAATTTTGTGCCAAAAAAACTCAGCTTATACTCAAGTATATAGGGTAGCTCTAAAGAAATAAAACCTCAGAAACTGATACTTGGGGATCCCCCAAAGAAAAAGGCCAACAGGTTCCCAATAATCCTGTGATGAAGCCAACTCACAATGCCTCCACTTAACTTTCTAGTGCTGCACTCTTAAATATAAATGGCTCACTTTTAAGCACTGGCTATCCATCAGAAATTTTACAGCTTCCATCTGTAGAGACAACAGAAGAAAACAGGGGTTGGTAAACTATGGTCTTTGCATGACTTGTTTTTTAAGTCCCCGAAAGCTGAGGATGGCTTTTACATTACAACAGAGACCGCACATGTTCCACAAAGCCGAAAACATTAGCGATCTGATCTTTTAATGAAAGTATGCCAAATCCTACTCTAGAAGATTATGGAGGAATGCCTTCAAATTTCTGAGGGAAAATAATTCATAAAGTAGAGTTTTTAGAGCCAGCCCAAGTATCAGCTGCTCAGCTAGGACTCAAATCTTAAGTCCCTGCGTTCTTTCTAAAGAAGCCACTGACATACGTAAATTACCAGAAAGGGAGAATATCAAGAAAGAGAAAAATGTAAGATGAGGAAATAGTGAAGCTGACAGAAAAGGGGAAGGAAAGCCTGAGGCAACAGGTGAACAGCAGGCCCAGAGAGCCTTCCAGCTGGAGACCCAGACCTAACAAGAGGACAGAAGAGTCAGGAGGGAGAGTGAGAAGCAAGAAACTGATGACTTTGGCGAAAAGGTAGGAAACAGTACACAGACGCTGCCCTAGATGCATGAAAAACTAAAATTTTAGACAATTAAAGAGGTTATTATTAACTCCAGGACAACAAAATATTTTTTTGACCAAGGAAATGTAACCCAGGTTTATTATGCAGCTCAGCAAAAAATACTTAAGAAGCCAAAATTACATGAACACAGTCTATTTATTGAACCCCAATTATAAGATGACTGCACTGAAAGTTTGGGGGAGGAATTATGTAGATGGGTCCGAGAAAGAAAGGGGGATACAGAGAGCTAAATCCTCATGTGAAGAAAGAAGTCCATCTAGCCATCAGATCCTTGTATTCATCATATTCTTCAGGTAAAATTCACACAACTCTGGGTCAATAGCTAGTAAGATTTTTTTGATTACATACTCTCAAAATATTATCATATTCTGATTATACAAAAGGTCTTTTTCTAAAAAAAAATCAAGAATAAGTTATTTCTAAGCCATCAAGTTGGAAGAACAAAGAACGACAAACTTAGAGAAATGAAGCATATATTTAGAAAAATTATCTTTCTGAATTTACCCAGGTTTATTTGTTCCAGAATATCATAAAATCCTCTATAGTAGAGAACTCTGAATACATTTATGTTACATGTGTGGTACCCTGAAATCAAAACTACTGTTACAATGTTTTTTTTTTTAATTCTTCAAATGGTGTTCCATTTAAATACACATTTTACTATATTCTATAAAAAGCACCCTTATTAGAGAGAAAAATAAAAAGCAGAATGTATTGTTAAAGAATACATATGTTACCAACAGAAACATATAACACTTCTTACTAAATGAATGCCTTATATGTCTGTACTACTGAACAGCAGTTACTTAGGAATAAGTAAATTAAAAGTTTCCAATCCCCCTTGTTATGCCCTACCAATTTCCTACCGTGAATTCTTTATTATGACAGTCACTATTACTATCAAATTTGCTGGAAACATTCTTAATCAGTATTTCACCTTTTAAATCTATCTGGGCAGTGCCTATGGCTCAAAGGAGTAGGGCGCTGGCCCCATATATCGGACGTGGTGGGTTCAAACCCGGCCCAGGCCAAAAACTGCAAAAAAAAAAAAAAAAAAAACACAAAACAACAAAAAAAACTATCCAATCTTTTACCCTGAGATTTGAAACACACTTTTATTTTAATTATCTAACGTTTTGTTTTGCAGGTCTTATTTTCATGTCTGAAATTCATTTTGATATATGGCATAATATAAGAAGCTGGCTTAATTAAAAAATCCCTCTTCTGTCACATTAAATTCTCATATGCAATAGGAAGGCTATTTTTCTGGCTAGATTATTTTATTAATCTGTCTGTTCTTGTGCCAGAATTACATGGCTAATTGCTGGGGGTTTTTTTGTTTTTTTTTTTGAGACAGAGTCTCAAGCTGTAGTTCTTGGTAGAGTGTCATGGCATCACACCTCACAGCAACTTCTAACTCTTGAGCTTAAGCGATTCTCCTGCCTCAGCCTCAAGTAGCTGGGACTACAGGCGCCCACCACAACGTCTGGCTATTTTTTGGTTGCAGTTGTCATTGTTGTTTAGCAGGCCCAGGCCAGGTTCGAACACACCAGCCTGGGTGTATGTGGCCAGAGCCCTACCCACTGAGCTATGGGCACCACCCCTAATTGCTGTTTTTATAATATGTTTCATATAACATTTTAATTTTTGAAGCAAAGAATTCTGCTTTATTACTCATATTTATCATAATTTTCTTTGATATTTTTGTACAATTTCAAGAAAACAATCCCATTTGGTTTTACTTGGATTTTGTTTTCGATTGGTATTGTACTAAAATCCTATTATTTTTGCATGTTTTCTTTTTCTTTTGTTTTTGAGACAAAGTCTCACTTTGTCACTCTTGGTAGAGTGCCATGGTGTCACAGCTCACGGCAACCTCCAGCTCTTGGGCTTAGGCAATTCTCTTGCCTCAGCCTCCGAGCAGCTGGGACTACAGGTGCCTGCCACAACGCCTGGCTATTTTTTTTTTGTTGCAGTTTGGCCGGGGCTGGGTTCGAACCCACCACCCTTGGTATATGGGGCTGGCGCCCTACTCACTGAGCCATAGGCGCTGCCCCATTTTTGCATGTTTTCAAGAAAAGTCTTATTTAAATTTGGATTGTAACTGCATTAAAACTATGAAGTAATTAAGACAGCATTTTTATATTTATTGCCAACCCAAGACTTCATATATACTTTTAATTATTCAAAGCTTCTTTTATGTGTGTTAGTAAGTTTATTCACACATATCATTGCTATAATTCATATCTACTCAACATTTACTGTTACAATTGTGAATAGAATCTTACAATCTAATTGGTTTACAGCATTATATGAGCATGGCATCAATCTTGTATTATACCCACTTGTGGAACTCTTACAGGCTCTAATTGTTTATTATCTTAGTGTCTGAGATTGTTTTAACAAGCTTGTACATAACACAGAAATTATAACTCCTGTTTCTCAACATTTGTTTATCTTTTTGCACTATCTATAACTTGTAAAATAATATTAAACATGATGCTGAAACAACTTATTTTAGATCTGTTTTTAATAGGAAGACTCTATTTCACCTGTATGAAAAATGTTGACTATCTGAAATTTTAGAAAATTCTAAAAAATTTTTCTATCTTAGTAGTCGATCTTAAGTGCTCTTTCAATTGGCAATCAGTCCCTCCCTCCTTCCCTTCCTTGAGACAGAGTCTTACTCTGTCATCCCAGCTAGAGTACAGTGACATCATCATAGCTCACTGCAACCCCAAACTCCTGGGCTCAAGTGATTCTCCTGCCTCAGTCTCCCGAGTAGCTGGAAGTACAGGTGTGTACTATCACACTCAGTTTATTTTTATATTTTAGTAGAGACAGGGTTTCGCTTTTGCTCAGGCTGGTCTTGAATTCTTGAGCTGAAGTGATCCTCCCACCTCGGCCTCCCAGAGTTTACAGGCTTGAACCACTACGGCCAGCCAGCAACCAGTATTGAATTCAATCACCATTTTGGATATGTAAGAATTTTTTTTTTCCCCAAAGCAGTTCACTGATATTATATATTATATATATAAATTGAACTATCCTAATACAGCTCAGAAAAATACACTGTGGTGCATCTTACAATGGTATATGTGAAACTTAGTAAATGTGGAATGTAAATGTCTTAACATAATAACTGTGAAATTGCCAGGAAGGCTATGTTAACCAGTGTGATATAAACGTGTCAACCAGTCTGTGAAACTAGTGTATGATGCCCCATGGTCATATCAATGGACACAGCTATGATTTAATAAAAAAAAAAAAAAAAAAGAGAATGAAGGGGTGACAGCTATTTAAAGTGCTCTTGCTTGGGACTCTGCCCCTGCCTGCCCATCCCCGTGAGGTTCTGACACTTCACTCTTTATTTGTCCTGCAACTCCCAGGTGTGGGAGTGCTTTTGATTCATTTTGACATGAGTGAGAGAAGCTGAACTTCCTACATAGTTTTTATCAAATCCTATAGGAGCACAAAATGACAATCATTGATGCAAGCAGCATTTTAAAATCAGCTTTTCTAAAGCATTTCCATTATTTAAAATGTAAATAGAAACAGTGAACAGATATGTTTGGACCTAACTTAATTTTCCTTTTCATAATATAAAGACACATGAATTCCAAGGAATCTAATCTCGCTTTAAATCTGTTCCTCTTGCCTTTTCCCTTCCCAGACAATACCTGTGCCTTGACTAGCTAACCTTCAACGGCTCTCTTGTCTTTTCTAACCTTCAAAAACTAGTCCGATGGCTTATCTTACCCCTGTAGAGAAAAGCTGCAAAGTAAACTTACTTTTTCTTTTTATTAAATGAAGCATCCTCCGTCCAGGTCTGCTCTGCGGAGCAGCAGCAGCAGCAGCACCTGTGAACTTGGGCGACGTGCACACCGGGCCCCTGCGCCATTTGTGGTCTGAAGGCTATGCCCAGCTGTGAGCTCCTCCTAAGGGAGCATGACCAAGTACAAATTTTAGACCAACCATGCTAACAGCTGGCACATGTACTATTTCCTTTATGGCAACCTATGGTGATTACACTCATTACTACATGAACATGTCACTTTTTCCCTTGATCCCAGGCTTTGCCTGAAACACATTCTCAGCCTAGTGCTCCAACTAGTCTTGAACATACAGAGATTCAGATCAAGTCTGTCCCTCATATCTTACCTAAGCCATCTCGGCTCCAGTTAGCCATTTTATTCACTGTTGGAGAAAACTAAGGCAATGAAATTACAAATGGTTGAGCATAGCTGTATTACGATGTTAATTCATAGTAAGGACAGAAAAGAGAACAAACGTAATGAGAAACAAGGGTTTACATATATATATATAGTAAGTGAGAGAAGATTATTTGGGACAGAATCCCTGCAGAACCTGTACTTATATTTTCTTAAGTAGAGAAATAGAATGGCAGAGCGTTAATGGATTTTGAGAAGGAGAGCTTCTTTTCTGTGTTTCTGCTGTTTTTTCAAATGCCAGGGTGACATATTTGGGGTTAGTGTGTCTTGAACTCCATCAGGTGCTAATTGGATAATTGGTAAAGAAAGAAGAGCAAATGTCAGAGTTTCAGGTTTTTATATTTTATCTATACTGCTGTGATACAGAGTTCCTGAAGCTATTACCACTCAGAGATCAGGAAGTTTCACGAAACTATTGCCAAATCAAAACTGGCCAACGCGGGTCAGTGGAGTGTGGTGCCGGGAGGTGGCCTTTGCAACAGTTTGCACCCTGAATTGGCTTGTCAGGCCTTACTCCTGTCAGAGGATAAGTGGCCTTTATCATCCTCCCACATTCCAGATTTCTTATCGAGCATCTCATTGGCAAAACCAAGTGGTATCCAGAATCCTCGCTGTAAGAGTCTGAGCAAAATAGTCCCCGATCTTCTGAGTGCTGTGATACTTGGGAAAGCATCAAAAGGGTAGGAATTGCTGCTGAGCAGTGTGTGTGTGTGGGGTGGGGTGGCGTGGTCATTTTCCCTTGTAGGGGTGGAAAGGCTGTGATACATTTCCTCACCCCTTACATCTTAATAAGGGTTACAGATGACAGTCCTGTGACAAAAGACATGGTAGTTGGACAATGGTTAATCTATTTATTTAATCATAAGAGTTTCATGAGACACAGGAGACTTTTGGGCGGGGCTGGGTTTGAACCCACCACCTCCAGCACATGAGGCCAGCGCCCACCCCTTTGCACCACAGGCACCGCCTGGACATCATTCCTTTTTATGCTTAGATTCCATGAAGAGCGGATAGCCAAGTAGAAAAGAGATGAGAAAAAAAAAAAAAAAAAGAAAAAAAGGAAAAAAGGATGATCACCTGTAGAAGACGAATGGGGAGACACAGCAGTGCCCGGCTGCCCAGATTCTTCTTGGTCTCTCTGTGGGATTCCTTCCTTCTGGGTGTAGAGTGGGACCCCTGGGAAAAAGGGTCTTCAGACCTACTGTCAGACAAGGGTAAGTAGAGAAGTTCTTTACAGCCAGCTCCTAGACAGAAAGGTGGAGGAAGATGAGAGTAATGATTCTGTTTTTCTGTAGCTAGTTGTGGGGGAAAGAGTTCTAGTTTCTATGACCTACCTCGGGGAAGAGGAACTCTGGTTGTCAGGATTTGCTTCAGGGAAGGCTGAGGGGTCAAAGGCAGAAGGGCAGAGGCAAGTGAGAGAGACTTTGTTTCTGGGCTGCTTCTGAGGCCTTCAAATGTCCTTTACTTAAAAGCAGTCAGCATGCCAAAGGGCCATACATTTTCCAAGCCCCAATGCCTTCTACCCTTTGAAGTTCTCTGCTGGGGCCTCTGTAACATATATATCACATATATACATGGGAGACATTCAGAGAAAGAGTAAATCTTCAAGCAATGGCCTAGAATTCCACTTACTTGACATCTTCAACTAAAATAATGGAAGAGAAGTGTGGGGAAGGAAAGTTAGGACAACATAACCCGATAAACAGGGTGAACAAGAGCAAGATTTGGCATATTGATTTGGGTACCTTCTTCATTGATAAGATCTTCATGGGTCAATCATCTTTCTCTTCCTGGTACAGAGGGGAAAATGAGGGGAAAATAGAGATTTTTCTTTTTCTTTTTCTTTTTTAATAGTTGTAAGTTTCCTTTACAAAAACTTACACTGTTTTCAGAGCTTTTCCTCTGTCTGCCGTTTCCCAAAATAATGAGCTCAAAATAATCCTAACGGAAAGATCCATATTTAGGGTGGTATATTCTTACCTCCTCTGGTGATATTTTGGGGTGTCCTATTCTAGTCTCCTATAGCAGAAATAGACAATAACCAAACATATGGGGAAAATTGAATGATTTTTCAGGAGGAGAGGTAGTACGTATATTGGATGCCTCCATGCATAAGAAACTGCTAAGGGCTTTACTTAAGATATTTAATTTAATACTTATGACAAAGATGTAGTTATTGTCCTCACTTAAGAGTGTACTGAAGCTTAGAGAATTTAAGTAACTTATTCATATTCATATTGTCATCCTGAGTTGATGACACAACTAATTTTTAATATTTGAACCCAGTTCACTTTGAATCTAAAACTTACGCAATTCACTTTCTGGTGCTGTCCTCAATGGATTCCTCTGCGGTGTAATGACCCAGACAGCTATTTAAATCCTTAATGATTTTTAAATCCCCCTAGTGACATCTTTCAAGGTATCAGTCTAATTCCATTTCCTTAAAAAGTCAATAGGTCTTGTAGTTAAATAGATCTCACCAAAGGTATAAATCTACACTCTTATGTTGACAGCTGTGAAGACTTTTGCAAGTTGTAACTGTTAATATTTAAAGAACCAAAGTTTATAAATACTGTTAATATTTAAAGAACCAAAATTTATAAATACTTTTGCTTTAAATTATAACAAACCTAAAAATTTTTGTGAAACACTATCATTATCTCATGTTTATTTCAATTTGTATTATTTTTGTCTGTTTTTTGTCTTTTTTTTTTTAAACAGAATCTCACTCTGTCACCCTGGATCAAGTGCCATGGCATCACAGCTCATGGCAAGCTAAAACTCTTGGACTCAAATGATCCTCTTGCCTCTGTCTCTCAAGTGACTGGAATTATAGGTGCCCACCACAATGCCCAGCTAGTTTTTTTCTGTTTTTAGTAGAGATGGGATCTCACTCTTGTTCAGGTTGGTCACAAACTCCTGAGCTCAAGCAATCCACCTGCCTCAGCCTCTCAAAGTGCTAGGATGACAGGCATGAGCTACCACACCTGGCTGTATTTTCACTCTTGAGAGGAAGAGTTGAAATGGACATCCTGGGAATGCCAGATAACACACTGTCGTCTATTTAACCAATCTCATACTCCATGTGTGTGGATTTTATTGATGGTTATGCATCTTAAAATATGTTACTTAAGGGTGGACATGGTTGCTCACCTGTAATCCTAGCACTCTGGGAGGCCAAGGCAGGAGGATTGCTTGAACTCCAGAGTTGTAGACCAGTCTGAGCAAGAGCGAGACCTTGTCTCTACTAAAAATAGAAAAATTAGTTGAATGTCATGGTGGGTACCTGTAGTCCCAGCTAGTTGGAATGCTGAGGCGGGAGGATTGGTTGAGTCTAGGAGTTTGAGGTTGCTGTGAGCTAAGCTGATGCTACGGCACTCTAGCGTTTGGCAATAGAGTGAGACTCTGTCTCCAAAAATAAGTAATAAATAAATAAATAAATAAATAAGAAATGAAAAAAGTATGTTACTTAATCAAAAAAAAATTTTTTTAAATTCTGGATATACCTATATATATTACCTAACATGTGAAAATGGCTTTTTTAACATGGAAGAAAAATGTTTGAAAATTGCTGATGCAGAATACATTGAGAACAACTTTTCTCTATGAATTCATAGGTTATCATTGGGTGTATTAGTTCTTTTTATTTTTCAACTATTTTTTAATCCTAGTATGCCTACTGTTCATAATTCATCATGTAGGTTGAATTAAAACATCTGTCCCTAGTTCTTAAATGGCGAGTTCAGACTGATCTGCTTCATTTTGCCCCCTCAATTCAGTTGAAATCATTGCAAAAAGCCCTTCAACCTCAGAGCACTTCCTATGAGAAAAGACGTTGGATGGAACCTGATCAAAGACGGGAGGCAAACAAGGAGAGATGAATAAAACAGTTCCCCATCTGGGCAGCTACTCTCCTCAGCAGGTGACCCATCTTGTCCCACCAACTGAGCTGCATCTCCAAGGAATCCTACTAATATGCATGTAAATATCCATTTCCATATGTATACTTGGAATATGTAAATCTACCCATTTCCATGTCTGCAGTGTCCTCTTAGGCACTAAGTACACAGGGTGATTGCACCTCAAGGAGGACAGCTGGGAGTCATTACTCATCATCACCGCCAGGATCAAGGGAAAAAACCTGGCAGGTGGAGTGTTCCCTGACAAAACAATCCAGAAATCTGGAAAAAGAAACATTGTTTAAAATAAGGGTCTTAAAATAAATCGTGACTGTAACTTCCTCTGGTCTTGGTATTCTTTATTTTCTTTTTATAAAATCTGTTCCTTGTTGCATAAATGGGAATACTTGGCATGATAGAAATAATAAAAAGGAATTGAGCTGTGATAGGACTTCAAGGATGCCATAAAGAACATGGACCTGATTCAGTCATTTTCCCTGTTGCACTAACATAATTTATCGTAAAGTGGGGAAGTGGCAAGAGGACCAGGTGGAGGAAGAGAATTCCTGGCCTCTGCTTCAGGCCTGTCACTGTGTGGGCTTGGGGAGGGTGCTTACTCTTTCTAGACCTCAAATATTAGGGCTTCTGTACAAAGGTCCTTTTTAGTTATAAAATGTTGTTACTGAGTTTGATGCTTAGCAATGGGAGATATGCAGAAACTGGAAAGCCTGAGAAGGGAACTCAGATTGCCCCTAGGATGCCTGCATTTCAACTTAATGAGCAAAATGTGGGTGAAGAAAAAGCAAATAGCAATGTGGTGAATAGATCTGTAAAAGAGAAAGAAAACCACACTGGAGCTTCTTGGAAGTGATAGAGCAGTGAAAGCAGCTTTGAAAGGTAGGGAGGAATTTTATAGAATAATTTGCGAATTTAATTTGATGAGGAATGGGACAAAAGACATTTTTGGAATATGATTCAATCAAAAACTGTATTCTCACCTTGGGAAAGAGACGTTTATTGCGGAGACAGTTATGCGGTAGTTTGTATTTTGTTTTGCAGTGAGTTATAATATTGTATTAGTTATCTACACTGCATAACAAAGTATCCTGTGACCTAGTGGCTTAAAACAATAAATATTTATTATTTCACAATTTTACTGGGTCAGGAATTTGGCAGCAGATTAATTGGGTGTTTTTGGTTCAGGGTCTCTGGTGAGGTTGCAGTCAGATGTCAGCCAAGTGTGGCAGGGCTGGAGACTCCACTTCCAGACCCCTAAGTCCTGTGGCTGCCAGAGGGAGGCCTTACTGACTCACTACATGGGCCTCTCTACAAAGCTGCTGAAGTGTCCTCACGAGCTGGAAGCCACCTACCCTCAGATGAGCGAGGCAGAGAGACAGGAAGACAGACATGAGCAGAAGCCATAGAGTCTTCCATGAGCTGGCTCAGAAGTGACCCATCAGCCCTCCTGCCATGTTTTATGAGTCAGTCACCCAGGTAAATCCTGATACATTGACTGTGGATGCCAGCAGGTGACATCTTTTGGGACCATCTTGGAGTTGGTTACTACAAATACTAATACAATCTATAAGAACTAAAGAAGGATGAGATTTTGATTCTGTGTGTCTATACATAAAAAGCAGAGGGAGGGTTTTACAGAGGAAGGGATGGTGTAGATGGTTTCAACTTTGAACCTCTCTACTGTAGAAGGGGTGAAAAAGTAACACACATGGATTTGCTTAGCATCTAATTACACATTATCTACCTCCTCTATTATCAGCAATATTTCAGGGCAAGGCTGCACTTCTTGTTAGCTGGGACTAGATTTGTTTTTTTACTTGATGGAGCTGATTTTTTTTTTTTAACTGCTCCGTGTAGTTGTCACATATGAAGAAGGGCTCGCTCTGCCATTTTCCTGTTCCCTTGTGTTGTCGTTGGTAGTGTTACCGTTAATCTGTAAGTTCCACTCAAAAATCTTTGTAGCCTTCTCTCTGCTTTGTGAGGGCCAGTTCAAGCTGGACGATTAAATGTATTCCACATTCAACCAGTCCAGATAAACTGTAATGTCTTGAAACTCACTGAGAACATAGGAACAAAGACAGACGGTCGCAGCTCTGCTCAGTGGAAATCCGACTCAGCCCTCACATTCTGTCCCTCAAAGGTGACCACAGACACAGAGATAAAGTGTTCATGTGTAACTAAAACAAAGACTGCTTTCTTTCCCTTTGGAACATAAATAGCAAGTTTAATATTTTCTTTTGTGTTTTAGTGCATCTATCTTATGACTAAAATTTTTTTCAAAACTTAATGTTGCTCATAAATGAGCAAAGTGAAAGGCACATGTCATCCAGATCAAGGGTCAGCAAAATTGGTTCAAGGGCCAAATCCAGTTTTTTTTTTTCCTGTTTTTGTAAATACAGTTTTATTGTAACTCAGCCAAAGACATTTGTTTACTTATTTTCTTTGTCTACTTTCATGCTATAATGGCTGAGTCAACTAATGGTGACAATGTCTTTGGCCTACAAGATATTGACTACATACACGTTTCCCTGGGAAATGATTTAAGGTCTGTTCTAATAGATGTTTTAAATGAATGTCCAGACTCAGGTGAACTTGAAAATAGCACAGCCTGGCGATGAAAGAAAGATTCAGACTCTCATCTCTCATGGGATTTTTCTGAGGGTGAAATGCATACGTGTTAAAGTGGTGAAACCTGAAGACACATTAGTGAATAGATGATCTATAAGTGATAGATGTAAATAGAAAGTGAAATCCAATGCAAATACCTTTGAGTATTCACACTAAGCTTGCTTTTTATGGCATTATGTTATTTTGAGAATCTGTGTTGGTGAAGCAATTTTAGTCAGGTCTTGGGTGGAGTTCTCAGGTGTTGACTTTTGTCCTTTTTGAACATTTTGCCATACTTGAATAATGACAGATGACAAGCTTAGCATCACAAAGGTAGGAAAGATAGGTAAGTATTGTATATAAGATATGGATTCAAAAAGATTTAATAGAATAAAACCAAGAAAGTGAAATTTAACAGGTATAAATTTAAAAGTCCAATATGGTTCTAGAATCAACTGTAGAAGTACAGAACTGGGATAGTAGGATTACAGGTGTGAGCCACTGCACCCACCCTTTACTTTTAATTTTTAATGAATTTTAACATGTTTCTCCATAAAGATGTTAGGGTTTTTCATTTGGTTGACTCGTGGATGGTGTATTGTTTGGGTTTTTATTGTTTTTGTATCTACATTTAAAAATCTAGGGCGGTGCCTGTGGCTTAAAGGAGTAGGGCACCGGCCCCATATACTGGAGGTGGTGGATTCAAACCCAGCCCCAGCCCAATATATAAATAAATAAATAAATAAAATAAAAATCTAGTTGATCATTTAGGCTAGCACATAGGGATGGTTTCAGTTTTATAATTTGATCTTTTGCCTTACTAACTTGCTGAATCTCTTATTCTAATTTTGTGTTAATTCTGGTAAGATTTTTTTCTGTAATTTATCCAATGCACAATTGCAGTTTTACCTTGGCTTTTTTTAGTCCTTATGTCTCTGTTCTTTTTCTGATTTTATTTCATATGTTGAACAGTAGCTACCCTCATAAGCTTCCATGTCTTGTTCAGTCTTAAAGGGAATACATCTCACATTGTCTCTGTTAAATGTGATATTTGCTATAAGTTTGGGTGTTTAACCTCTATTAAGATACAATGTCCTCTTTTATTTTTATGTTTTCCTGAGATTCATTAATTAGGAATATTTGATAAATGTTATGAAGTGCTTTTACGGGTTTTGATCCTTGTGAATTTCTCCCATCAGCCTACTAATGTAACCAACTTCATTGATAGATCTTTGTGGTGTTGGAGTTTTGAGATTAGACCTTATTTGATCATGTGTTTCTTATTGCCTTAATACGGTGTTATAATTGGTTGACTTATTTAGCATTTTAATATCTATATATGAAATTTAGATTATACATTTTGATGATGTTTTTACTTATTATTCTTAAAATGAAATGAAAAAATTTTTTTTCTTCTTGTCCTGGAGACAATTCTGTAATATAGAGATTATCAACAGTTCCATTAAAATTTGGTGGAATTACCTGCAAAATTGTCTTAGCCTGGCGGTATTTGTTTTCACTTGGGTGGAGGTAGGTCTTTTTATAATTATTTTTTCAATCTCTTTAGTACTTATTAGTCTAGCAAAAAGACTGTCTTCTTATATCACTATAAAAAAATGTTTTCACTGGGGGCAGTGCCTGTGGTTCAAAGGAGTAGGGTGCTGGCCCTATATACTGGAGGTGGTGGGTTCAAACCCAGCCGCAGCCAAAAACTGCAAAAAAAAAAAAAAAAAAAGTTTTCACTGGTAATATATAGTTGCTAATAAAACCTCTGTTATTTCTGTATCTTCTTGTTTACATTTTGTATTTTGTTCATTACAGCTTTTCTCTTATTTTTTTCTTTTTCAGTCTTGCCAACAATTTATCTATTAATCTTTTCTGAGTATCCTTTAGTTTCATTAATCATCTCTTTTTTACTGTTTTTTATTTGCTTTTTATTCCATTGATTTCTGTAATAATTTTCACCATTTTATTTCCTTGGTAAACCAGAGTTTATTATTTTCTAGTTTTACGAGTATCAGTTCTTTTTTGTTTTTTAATATGCGGGTTCTGCTCTCTAATAACAAGTGTTAATTTAGTTGTGTTCCATACCTTTTAACTTCTTTTTGATGTAGTTCTAGCTATTGTTTAATTTCTCCAAAATGTTCTGTTTAAGCTAAGGGTTATTGAATACTGATTCACTTCTATTATAGACATAAGAGGTTTTATTTTTAAATTTATTTTTTAGTTATACTTTTTGGGGAATAATAGTCTCCATGTTCATTCACTGGTATTTATTGAATATCTTGTGATCTTGGAAGATTTTTTAGAATGCTTAAAATGTGCCTGTTCTGTGCCTGGGAGTATAAAGTTTGTATATCTGTAGACTCATGAGTGCAGCAAATTTGCTCCCAAACACTCTGCCTCTCTTTGTCCTCTTGACCCCGGCTGGTCTGCATTTGTTTATCTCTTCCTACAATTTTGCTGGATGTCGCTTTACATCTTTTAAGATAACATTAGATTCATAAATGGGAGAGATGATCTTATCTTTTCCATCGAATGCTCCTTTTAATTAAATATGATTCCCTTTTCCTCTTGTGTTTTTCTACACTAAATTATCTTTTGCCTGAAAATATTAAAATAAGTACTTTAGAATTCATTATTTATATTTTCACGGTTCATCATTTTTATTTCTCTGTTCTACCTTCTTGTACTTTTCTGTTTTTTTATTTGCAGCTTTTAGGTATTATAATTCTGGATATTGTAAAAATTCAACTTGGGGGTCTTAGACTTTTGAGCAGTGAACTTAGCCCATGTACTTTCATGGAATTTACTCTTCCATTAAAGAATATTTCTACTATCTTATTTTATATTTTCTGTTCTTCATTGAATTATTATTATTAATATTATTTTGCTCTCATACCTTAATAAGGGTGGATCATTTTATTCTTGCTGGTTTAAAATTTATAGATTTTTACATTAACCTTATAGTGCTTTCTCCTACTTTATTAAGATCAGTGTGTATTTTTATCTTTTCACTTTCCCTGAGCTCATCATCCCCCTCATGGGACATTTCATCTAGAGTTTTAGTTATGGATTTTTAAATTTAAAAATGGTGAAATTTTTTTTTGCAATAATATTCTTTTCTAAGTAATTAATTCACACTTAACCTCCCAAATACTTATTAGTATCTTCTTTGATCCATTTCTCTCTTTATAGGTATTTTGTCTCCTAGTTCTTTTAGAGAAAATTTTGATCTTTACTTATTTGTAAATGTAATCAATTATAAATTGACCTTTGATGCAATTGTAAGGGCTTATCTGTATGAAAATATCATTTTTATAAAGTTTTTCCTTACATCAAGTCAGTGATGGATATAGTTCGAGTTTGGAATGATTTTCTTCAAAATATTGTTGCTGTTGAGAAGTTTAATGTTATTTTGATGGTCTTATGTGGATAACCTACTTTTTATCTTTCAGTGTTCTTAAAATTTTATTAGTTCTTGGGATTTGATACTTCTCAATAATGTTTCTATGCTTGTAGAAATTTCTTTCCCTTCATGTAGTCTTCAGATATTTTCTTGATAAATCATTTAAATCTGAGGACTTGAATGTTCAAGGGGAACTTCCGGCATTGTTCCTTCATACATTGAGTGCCTTTTTAATGTTTTCAATTGAGACATCCATCTCAAAGAAATTGATACTTTCATTTGTATTTTTCATTTCTCTTAATTTTTTCTTCTTTTCATCCTTCCTTGACGTGTTTAGGCAGAAATACTAAAAATTATATCCCAGAACACTAATTGTCTTTTTTCCGTGTATCTATCTATACTTACCATATTCTGTTAGTTATTTCCAATACTGCATATTTTATTTTCATATCCAATATCTTCAAATAGTCTTTGTTCTTATAACTACTTGTTTTTGCTATATGTTTCCAATCAGCCTTTGTCTCTCTGAAGGTATCCATTATGTTCCTTCTGAATATTGTTCCTTTTTTTTTTTTTTTTTTTGCCAGTTTTTGGCCGGGACTGGGTTTGAACCCGCCACCTCCGGTGTATGGGGCCGGCACCCTCCTCCTTTGAGCCACAGGCGCCGCCCCCCCCCCCCCCCTTTTGGTCTTTTTAGCTTGCTTTCTTTAGTGAAGATTATTCAGTTTGCATGTTCCTTTTTATTGCACTTATGCCACCTAAACACCACAAGTTTTCTTTCCTCAGTGGTATTTATTTACTTTAACTAACTTGATTGATGAGTAAAGTGGAAAAGCCTCATGCCCACCCTTGGGTAAGTCTGGAGATGTAAGTCTGGAGATGGAGGTGGGACAGAGAGCCTCTGGTGTGTATTATGAACTCACCTGCTACCCTTTGTCTCCTGTCCCCATAAGATAATCATATTCCTCAGATACTTCTTTCCTAGGGCTTCTTTTATATTGTATTTAAATACTTGACTCTTATTCTAAACACATCTAGAAACTGATATATATTATCTTAAAATGCATACGTGGGTATCAAGAACTATGAAGAGTTTTTTTTTATCCCACTTGCAAGCCAATTAGTCTACTACAACTTCATGAGTGTTGACAGAATGTCTGAGACTCCTGTCCTAGAGACAAAAGTCAATTTATTACTCACATCAAAAGCAATACCCAGAGTATCAGTCCTTTCCTATGCTTGTTCTTCGTCTTCATTGGTAACACGAAGTGGCCAGGTGATGCTTGGGCATGTGTGGGTTGTGTGCAGGAGATTAATCTCAAGCCTAGGAAACCCCAGTCTTTCATAAAGGGCTGGAAACAAGCCTGCCCAACTTTTGTCCCGGAGGTAGATGTAATCTCCAAGCAATCCTGCCTTCTGCACTTTAGTGATACTCCCTTTGTTCTTAGGTATTCATTATACAAATATCCCTGTAAAGATCATCCAGAAGAAAAGGCTGGCGAGGGAAGCAGAAACTAAACACAAGAGACATATGGAGAATAGTTTCCTAATATGGACATACAAACTATTTTAATAATGACTTTAAAGGACTTCCCAGAGTATGTATAGTTATAGATTTTCAATGTACCTATATTTGTGAAGAATAATTTAAGCTTTTACATGATTCTACATTTTAGCTAAGGGTCGAAACTTAATTTTGTTAATTTTTCATTAAAATAATGTTATCATTGTCATATTGCTCCTGGAGAACGGGCACACTTTCAAAACCACACTTTACACGGCAGTGTTAAGTTTAAGGTTTTGCTAGGTATTTTTGACTAGCCCATCACCCCTTCAAAACATATCCTGCACTTATAGAATAACACTTTGAAATACTCAGCCATTATGGATGAAATCTCATTTCGAAGAGGTTTTTGCTTTTTACAAAGTGCAAAAACTCAAATGAAGCCCAGACTAACTCAAATTACAAGTGTGATCTCAGAACCTTAGAGATGTTAGATGTCTCTGAATGACATTTTCAGCCAGGCTGCTCTCATCAGAGAGCTCCTGAAGTCATCATAGCCCATGGAACGAGCAGCAAGAATGACTCAGAGAAACCCCCGGGTCTCTGGTGTGAGGACTGGTCCCCGTGCACTCCCACACAGCCTCTGAGTGGCTTTCTGATGATATTCTTGTGATTGGAGTACAGTGTAGGAAGTAAGGGGTTACTTGCTTTTTTCAATGATTTTATAGGGACTTTTCATCTTTTAAACAAAGAATCTCAACCATGTTACTTGGGAATAGTGGTTGAGTCATATGGGTATGAACTTTATATTGAAAACTCATCTGCCTGTTTTTCTAGATACAAATCCTAGGAAATTAGAGGAACTTAAATAGATTTATCTTGCAATTCAGATAATACACCAAATCAGAGTGCGTGCATATGGCTGCTTGCACTCTGATAAAGGAAACTTAAATGGATTCTTTCCCTCATAATTTTGGCATCCAAGGAAGAGCCCCAGAGGGACTATCTTTACTGGAAAATTGATACTGTAGAGCAATTTTTCTCATGTTTCAGATAATACTTTTAAATCCACATTAAGCCTTAAAGTAATATAACTACTAGGAAAGAGTAACTTTATTCCTGTTTCTTGTCACAGTCTGACAGCCAGTACCACATATGACTTACTTCTAACTTTGTTTATACTGATGAAACAAAAATGAAGGTGGTAAATACTTATTTTAAATCCAGGAGGTTTTTTTCTCCCTACAACTATTGAAAGTACTGTTGAATTGTGACTTTCTCTTTTTTTCTTACTGCAGTCAAGAAAGTTAACATTTTGACAAAATAGTGATTATTTACAAGTTCAAAACAGTGTTAATCATTGTTTTCAAAAATTACAAAAAAGTGATTTTAAGCTAAGGTGACTACCTGGATGCAATTGGATAACTTCCCCCTTCTGCACTGCTACCTATATAAATAAAAGTAAACGATGCCTCACTGCCGACAGCCAATGGAGACAGCCACGAATTTCCATAATCCCGGAGGCATTTCTGGTAGACATAATGCAACACAGATCAAAACGGAGACCCTACAGATCAGCTTCAGCTTAATACGTTATCTCATAAATATCCCCAGAATGTCTAAGGGGAGTGTGAGATACACGGTGTTCTAGCAGCATAATGTTTGGGATTACTTTTCCTGCTGGAGATAGAAAGCAGTAGGTGCCAAGAATGTGGGGGATCCAAGGTTTACATGTCATGCCTGATGTGGTTCAGCTAATTTCTCAGACACCACAGGGCACCGGTGGAAAGAGGCCATGGCCCAGCTAACCTTGCTGACATGGTAGAGATTCTAGATCACAGCTCTAGAGTATTTACAAACACATAGAGACCAGACACCAGATGAAAGATAGATTCTTCCCCTATGACTACCTATGGCTCCATCTTCCTCGCAATTCAAAGGTCATTGGTTCTGGATGAAGAAATTTTCATCTGTAAGAAATTTTCATACCCTTTTCAGATATGAAAAGGATATTCTACTAGTACCTGAATGCAGAGTGAAGGAATCCAGAGAAAACCTGGTTCTCTTTCAGGGAAAATATCAGACCTGAGTGAAAATCTTCCCTGACAGCAATTTAAAGAAAAGTTAAAATGTTGTAGACACAAAATAAATAGAAGATATAGCATATTAGGAAGAGAATTTTCTGCTGATGAGTTGATAAGATGTACTAAATAAGAGACAGGTAAAATTCAGACATTTATATTCTCGACATTGAGAAAATATAAAGTTTATAAGACTAGAGATAAAAGAATATAAAAATATGATCTGGTGAGATTTAAGTGGAGCTGGGGTAGAAAAGGAAAAACTGAAATGGAAGTTAAGCAAGATTATGTCAATATACAAAAATCAATCTTATATTTATATACTAGCAGCAAAAAAATTCAAACATACTAACTAAAATAGCATTGAAGTGATAAAATACTTAGATATAAATTTTTAAAAATTGTAAGAGTCGACAATAAGTGTTAGACCTACATCCTGAGAGATATGAAGGTGACAAAAATGAATGAAATGAATGAGTGAATGAATGAAATTATATGTTAGGCTCATAAATTTGATGGGTCAATCTTCTTAAGATGTCCTTGTAGTTACAATGCAATCCCAGTGAAAATCCCAACAGATTTTTTTAAAGATAAAACTTGATAAGCTGTTTCTAAAATTTGTTTGGAAACACAAAAGTGCTATTCCTTTCACAGTAGTGCCAAAGAAGATGAAATATTATTTCAATCTTGATACTCATTCGTGGCCTATTCAGGATTTCTATGCCTTTTTGATTCAAGCTTGGGTGGTTGTGTGTTTCCAAAACTTGACCCTTTCAGCTATATTCTCTTATTTGTACACATAGAGGTCTTCACACTAGCGTGGGATGATATTTGGTGTCTCTGTGGCATCAGGTACAAGATCCCCTTTTTAATTTCTCTTTAAGCTTATTTGAATACTTTCTGTTTCAGATTAATGAAGCTAGTGGTCTCCCATTTTGTTTATCCTTGCAATGAATCCATTTTTGTTTGATTTTTTCCTTTGTGTTTCCTTTTTTTTTCGATTTCATTTCTTTCTATTCTGATCTTTATTCTTTCTTTTCTTCTGCTAGCTTTGGATTTGGTCTCTTCTTCTTTTTCTTGTTCGTTGAATTGTGACCCTGTTAATTTGTAATCTTTCTGTCTTTTTGATGTGGGGATTTAGTGCTGTGCACGTCCCTCTTAGCACAACTTTCACTCTATCCAGAGATTCTGTAGCTTGTGTTGCTTTTGTTTTTCAATTTGAAAAATTTTTTTTATTTCCATCCTGATTTCATCATTGACCCAAACATCGTTCAGTAGCAGATTGTTTAGTTCCCATGTACTCATGTAGAATTGAGAGTTCTTCTTGAGATTGATTTCTACTTTTATTCTACTGTTCTCAGAAGTTATACGGTATGATTTCACTTTTAAAAATTTGGCTAAGACTTGTTTGGTGGCCTAGCATATGATCGATCTTGGAAAATGTCCAGTATGCTGATGAAAAGAATGTATATTGTGCAGTTTTGGTGCAGAATGTTCTGTAAATGTTTGTTTTATTGTAGAGTCTCATTTAAGCCCAATTTTGTTGTTGTTGTTATTTGTTTGTTTTTGTTTTTCTGCCTCAAAGATCTGTCCAGTTTTGCCAATTGAGTATTGAAGTCCCTTGCTATTGTGATATTATTATTAATTTCTTTCCTAAGTCGATTGTTGTTTATTTTACAAATCTGGAAGCTCCTCTGTTAGGTGCATTTATATTTAGAATTGTTATATCATTTTTTTTGTATCTATCTTTTTTTATTATTATATAATGGCCATCTTGGTCTTGTTATACTGTTGCTGATTTAAAGCTTATTTTATCTATTATCATTAAATGTTGATACTGCCCAAAGTAATTTGCAGATTCAATAAAATTTCCATACATTATTATGCCAATGTGATTTTTTCATAAGACTAGAAATAACAATTATTATTATTATTATGTTTTGAAACATCTGTTGCTTTGGATAGAGTGCTTGGCATCATTACAGCTCACAGCAACCTCAAACTCTTGAGCTTGTGATCCTCCTGCTTTAGCTTCCTAAGTAGCTGGTACTACAGATACTCACTGTGATACCTGGCTTGCTTTTTTCTATTTTTAGTAGAGACAGGGTTTTGCTCTTGCTCAGACTGGTCTGAAACTGCTGAGCTCAAGCAACCCACCAGCCTTGGCTTCCCAGATGCTAGGATTATAAGAATGAGACACCATGCCTGGACAAAATAACAATTCCAAATCACTAATTAAAACAAAACAGAGCCTGAATGGCCAAAGAAATTCTAAGTAAAGAGAATAAATCTGGAGGCATAATACTCCCTGACTTTAAATTATGCTACAAGTTTATAGAAACCAAAGCAGCATGGTAGCCATATAAAATTTGATATACTGTGAAGTACTACTCAGATGAAATCTTTTTCATCTTTTGAAGAAACTGAATGGAACTGGAGACTGTTATCCTAAGTGAATCATCTCAGGAGTGGAAAAAGAACTACCACATCTTCTCACTTATAAGTGGGATTTTAAGGGGTGGCGCCTGTGGCTCAGAGGAGTAAGGTGCCGGCCCCATATGCCAGAGGTGGCGGGTTCAAACCCAGCCCTGGCCAAAGGAAAAAAAAAAAAAAAAAAAAAAAAAAAGAAAAGTTTCCATAAGTGGGATTATACAATGGGTATATATGATCATAAAAACATATAACGGCTGTCAGAAACTAAGAAAAGAGGAGGGTGGGAGGAACATGAGGCATCAGATACTATCCCTTGTATACAATATACACAAATATGGTGATAATTACACTAAAACCCTGACTTCATAATTCATCCATGTAACAAAAAACATGTTTTCCGGGTATATATGATCATAAAAACATATAACGGCTGTCAGAAACTAAGAAAAGAGGAGGGTGGGAGGAACGTGAGGCATCAGATACTATCCCTTGTATACAATATACACAAATATGGTGATAATTACACTAAAACCCTGACTTCATAATTCATCCATGTAACAAAAAACATGTTTTCCTTTTTTTTTTTTTTAGAGACAGAGTCTCATTTTTTCACCCTCGGTAGAGTGCTATGGCATCACAGCTCACAACAACCACTAACTTATGGGCTTAGTTGAGTCTCCTGCTTCAGTCTCCTGAGAAGCTGGGACTACAGGCACCCGCCACAACACCTGGCTATTTTTTGTTGCAGTTTGGCCGGGGTCGCGTTTGAACCCGCCACCCTTGGTATATGGGGTCGGTGCCCTACCCACTGAGCCACAGGTGCCAATCACATTTTCCTTCTAAATCTATTGAAATGATAATAACAAATCAAAATCCAAGTCTTGGCAAAAGAAGTCACTCAATAACTAAAATGAGCTTTGTTAAACAAAATTTAAGAAAATCTATACATATTGTCTACTAGTCTTAGTTCTACAGCACTGTTTAAAGGTATGTCCTGAGACTTACTAATGATTTTTTTTTCCCTTATCCTCCATGTCAGTTATCTGCTTAGAAAAACACCCACTTATAATCCTGTTAATTCATATTTTCCTGGCTCACCAATATTTTTAACATTGGTAACAAAATATTTCTTGATTTGGATATACTGTCTGTCAAGTTGACCCCAAATATCTGTAACTACCAGTAGCATTTGTGGGAGAACATGGATACTGTCTTCTGTATTATCATATAGTATGATTAACTTGAATAGTACATTTTAATTTTTCCCATTGATATCTTATAGAAATTTCTTAGCTATATCCATATCTAACAAAAAGGACCTTATCTTTTCTGACCTCCAGAATTGTTAGATACAAAGTTTACATTCTTTAGCTTCTGTATTTATAGTAATTTGTTACAGCAGCAATATAATAGATATTTAATCTATTCTTTAAGGTTCATGTTGCATATGTCTTCTCTTAATATTGATATTTGATCAAGATTATTATGGCTTATATATTCTGGAAAATGTACAACCTTATGATGGACAATTTGGATATAAACAGAAGAGAATAGTGATAGGGAAACATTAAGATAAGAAATTAGCATAGGAAATTAATGACTAAAAGCAGGATTTCAAAGAAATAGGAACTACAGAAGGAAGGACAGACCCCATGTTGTTTATGAAGTATAATATAGGATGATGCATGAATATTAGAGAAAAATTGGGGATGGGGGAAGGAAAGAAAGAGTAGGTATGATGCTCAAATATTCAATATGGCTGAATGGGAAAAGAACACACCCACAGGGAAAATGATTATTTTATCCTGTATTTAAGGTTCCAATTAGACATCTCTATGAACAAAATCTCCAATTAAAAGAGTAGCTCTGATAGTCAAGGGAACCATGTTAGAGTCATGGTAGGCATTGGAAATAATCCAAATGTATTCCCTTCAAGGATGTTCTAACTGGGTTGAAACAGCTACTCCTGTTGTAGGTAGAAACGGCTATCTAACCAAATGAATGCCCTGAAGTGTATAGGTACTATGACAAAATCAGAGTTTTCAGTAAGTAAAAATCTTCACTGAGACTTTTGTATTTGCTGTCAAGTCTTCAAACTAAGTAGAGTGAAACTCAGGAAGCACTTAGGCATGGGAAGAGGTCAGGGTGGGTAACTAGATAGAAGCCAGATTGCGAAAAACACTGTACACTCTGCAATGAGGACTCTAGCATTGTGGTATCTTAATACCATATCACAGGCAAATATTTTAAAATACTAACAATTTTTCACCATATTACTTTCTCCCATTTGCCTGTTCCCATTCAATCAGAAAGCTATTTTGTACAAATTGCCAATATGAAAGGGGCTGACCTCACTTCCTAGATGGATGACTAAGGAGGCATAAATATTTCAGAAACAAACAAAAATCATGCTACTTGGTAGTTTAAAAGAAAGAGCCTCAGATGGTTGATGGTCATACTGAGGTATTCTGTGCCCCTGCATGACACAGAGCAGCTAGACATTCTGACACAGAGCAGCAGAATGATTTCTGAGTGTTTTAAAATAGAAGAAAAGAAAAAAAAAAAATAGACAGAGAGCTGCTGGACTTAAAAGGACCATGAAGGTGGGATTCTGAAGCATCTCCAGTATCGCCTGTCTGGGCAAACAACACAGAACTGGAGGGCCCATAAGTACCACCAGCTTCTTCAACTCAACTTGTTCTTATCACTCAGGTTACAGACAACTTCAGTTCTTCCAAATACTAAAAATACACAACAAATAAACCTTTTCTTTGACTCTCCATTTTCTTGAAAGAATTTCAGAATGAAGGTCATGAATTCCCAGTACTTCCAATTGCTATATTCACTTTTTTTTTTTAGCATTCATTCAATTCTCTAATATGTTATCTAGATGTTACTTAATATTGTAAACAACAAAGAAGTATCTCATCAAGAAAGAAATATTTCAGCAGTGTCTAACTGGATGACTATCTAAATAAGATTATGTTTTGGCCTATCAAAAAGAAGAATGAATGTGTTAAAATATCTCTAAGTTGATTATACAGTATCTATATCCTTCCATACTGTTTTTCAGTGTAAAGATAAAGTACTTACATGGGAAATTATGTCTTACGATATTTCACTGAATAAAAGCCAAATTAAATATCTCAAAATTAACTTTGAAGAGACATTCTGCAAAAGATAGCCTAAAAATGAAATAAAAATATCTTTGACACAATAGGAAAATTTTTGATACTTCTTTTTTCCTTTTTATGTCTCCATATCTGAATATATAGTATAAGTTCATAATATATTATAAAATAAGCTTCACAAATCTATAATAATAGCTGTCTCAAAGAGATTATGATATTATGGATTACCCAGTGAATCATGATTAGTCTTAATGAAAGGGATAGTGAGACTTGTTTGACCCGCCATTTCTATGTGACCTTCCAGACAGTCACCATGATATCTCTGTCCCTTCATTCCCTATAATTTAATGATTTCAAATTAATGATTTTTACATAGGCAGGAAGAAAAAAACTCTGGAAAATTTAATCCTATTAATAAAATGAAGTCAAATAGTAAGGCAAAGCAGTAAAATCTGAGTGACGATATTTGAATTAGAACTTGATTTATCTGCAATACCAACCATAGTTGGAAAATGAGAGGATTCCTATATATTATTCTAACAAAACATGTTAAACATCCTTCTTTATTAAAATAAATAAAATAATATTTTTCCTAGGAAACATTTTTTAATGTAATTTGAGCACAGAGAGGCTGAAACATCTAGATAAAATTTAAAATACTTGGGAGAAACATATTTGTAGGACTAAATAATCAATGGAAGTTTGACTGTTTCACTTTACTAAAATATCTATTTGAATGAGTTAATCATAGTTTGAGAAAGTGTGGGACCACGTAGATTTTGCCATTGTTGACGATATTAATAGATTTTAAAGTTGTAGCAAATATACTATCAAAATAAAAATTAGTGTATCAAGATCAGGAAATTTTATACTAATACTTTTTATCCAGTGTCCTAATAATTAACAAACTGTATCACTCATATCCCATGTGTATGATTCACCTCAATAAAAGTACTAAAGTTGACTGAAGCTAACTTTTCTCTCCTGAAGGATTTACTATTTTTCTTTTACGTTTACTACAACAAAAACTGAGTCATATTTTCACTTTCAGTGTCAGATCGCCAATACCTAATTTTTATTGTCTTCTCTCCTATAAACCATGTCCTGTTCTTGTCAAGCTCAAAAAGGCACTGTGATTAACCTTGCATTGCATTGCCTTATGATTATTTTTCTGTTGAAATTTTGTAAAATTGCAGAAAGAATGTCTTTCCTACAGTTACTACTCAAAGATATTATATAATTAGCATTTACTGGGGCTGAATATCACTCCTTAAAATTTCATTCATGAGGAAAATAAAAAAAAGAGATATGCCTGTTTTTGTTAGTGATGTGCAAAAAATATTTATGTGTTAAGTAATTTTTTTTTTTATTCCACATTTACAATCTTTAATTTGATTCTCGGCTTGGTTGTTGTTGGTGTATATGAAAGCTACTGATTTGTGTACATTGATTTTGTATCCTAAGACTTTGCAGAATTTATTTATCAATTCTAGGAGTCCCTTTGTCAGTCTTTGGGATTTTCTAGATAGAAGATTATATCATAAGGAGAAAGAAATAGTTTGACCTCGTTTTTCTCCATTTGGACCCCCTTGATGTCCTTCTCTTGCTAAGTGCTCTAGCCAGGACTTTCAGCACTATCTATGTTAAATAAATGTGGTGAAAGTGGGCAACTTTGCCTCTTTCCAGTCCTGAGTGGAAATGTTTTCAGATTTTCCCTGTGCAACATGATGTTGTCTATAAGTCTGCCATATATTGCATTCTACGCAGTAACAATAGATTGGGAGGTGTCACCTTACCAGACTTCAAACTATACGATGAGGCTGTCATAGCCAAAGCATCATGGTGCTGGCATAAAAACAGAGACATAGAACTATGAATCAGAACAGAGAACACAGGGATTAAATTACCTTCATATTCTAATCTGATTTTTGGCAAAACAGATGAAAACATACACTGGGGAAAAGAATCCCTATGCAACAAATGGTGCTAGAAAACTGGGTAGCCACATGTAAAAGACTAAAACAGGATCTGCACCTCTCACTACTCACTAAAATTAACTCATAATGTTTAAAAGACATAAAGTTAAGACAGGAAACTATAAGAATTCTAGAAGAAAATTTGGAAAAACTCTTTCAGCTCAACATAGGGAAAGAATTCATGAAGAAGACCCAAAGGCAATCACAATAACAAAAATAAATAAATGGAACCTAATTAAATTAAAAAGCTTCTGTACAGCCAAAGACATAATCAATAGAGCAAATACACAATCCACAGAAGGGGAGGAAGTATTTGCATGGTTTGCATCTGATAAAGGACTGATAACAAGAATCTACAAAGAATCTAAGCAAATCAGCAAGAAATAATCAAACCACCCCATTAAAAACTGGGAAAAGGAAATGAACAGAAAACTTTCAAATGAAGATATACTAACGGCCAACAAGCACATGAAAAAATGCTCAATGTCTCTAATCCTTAGGGAGATGCAAATCCAAACTACAATGAAATATCACCTAACTCTGATGAGAACAGCTTGTATTAAAAAGTCCCAAACAAAGGTGCTGGTGTGGCTATGGAGAAAAAGGAACTCACACCCTGTTGGTGGAGGTCCAAATGAGTACAATATGGATGGAAAATTGTATGAAGATATTTCAAAGAACTTAAAGCAGACCCTCCATATGATCCCATAATCCCACTATTGGGCATACACCCTAAGGAAAAAGGGTCGATTTATGAAAAGGACACCTATACTTGAATGTTAAAGTGGCACAATTTATAATCACAAAGACACGGAAACAACCCTAGTGAACACCAATACGTGAGTGGATTAATAAAATGTGATATTTTCATACCATAGAGTGCTACTCAGCCACAAAGGAAAAATGGTAATCTAGTATCGTTTGTGACAACTAGGATGGAATGGGAGACCATTAATCTAAGTGAAACATCAAAAACAAAACAAAAAAACACATGTACGCAATAGTGGGTTGGAACTGATCAATCAACACTTATGTGCAGATATGGAATTAAATCTCAATGAAAAGCTGGCAGTGAGAAGAAAGGGGGTTAGTAAATTCACTCATATTGGGTATTGTACACACTGTCTGGGTGGGGGGCACCCTTCTAACTTTTACTTAATTTGTGCAAAAAGTAAAGTATGTAAAGTAAACATGTGTACCCCCTAATATTCTGAAAAAAAAATCAATCTAAAAAATTGCTTTATAGTTTCATAAAGTCAGTGAGACTATGTCTTCAAAGGAAACTGGTGATTTGGGTAATTCACTGGGCATATTGACAAGGAAAAATCAGCTAGTTTATGAAAGGCAATAGAACAGATGAACAAACTCTATCTGACAGAAATATTAAAATATTGCACTCTAAGAAACTGAAAGATGATGAAACATAGTCAACTTGCTGCGTGAATATTTCACAATAGAGATCTGAAAAGTCAGGGTCATTCCCTCTCCACTTCCCAATTTTTTAGGTGACCTGCAAATGCTTAGTTTGAAATTAGACTGCCCTGGGTTCAGCTTTGCACTCGCTGCCCTTTTACCAGCAACATGACCCTGTAACTGTAATTTATATTGCTTGTGCCTTAGTTTCATCATTCTTCTAATGATGCAGGCTTGGAGAGTGGGTTGGAGGTGGTTTTACAAGTGTATGCCATCATGGATGGTAATTCTTCATTTTATTAGGATGATAATAAAGGACATGAAGATGGTATAAATAATAGTATTAATGAGGCTAGGACTTCAGGAGCCAAACAGGTGGTCAGGAGCAGTGGAAGACCAGCACAGAAGAATGGAATATCGAGGTGGATAAGGAATCTTTGATTGGAGCCCTGGTGTACTCCAAACAGCTAGGACACAGCAGAGAGAAGAGGCAGCTACAGGCTGGTACGGATTTTATTACAAGTAAAAAGTTCAGAAACACCACTCTCCAGTTCACAGAAAATACTGTCATCTTTGGTCCTCTCTTTTGTTTTGCTCACAACATTTCCCTCCCCATTCTGATTTCACTCCCCACCTCCCTAGACAATCGTTTTCATATATTTAACACAGATCATTTTGTTTGCTATGTTCTCATAAAATATACGTGGCTGGCAAAAAATAAAAATAAAAATAAATTCCTGATCTCATGTTGAAGAGATCTCTTTGATCTCAAAGTTAATCAAATCATAAAGAACCACTGAAAGATCTTCTCTGAGATTAGCCTGAGTAGGGAAATTTTTTAAATAGCCCATGTTCCTTCAAGATTAGATTTTTAAAAAATGCTTCTTATCTATGTGTAGAAAGGAGTTTTTCTTTTTACGCTTTGGTAAAGTTGTGTTTCCCACTTTAACATCAGAAGAATAACAGCTTCATAAAGCAAAGAAAAAGACACAGACAACTAAAAGCAAAATGATTCCAATTAAAGACAAAAGGAGTTACCGTATATACTCGAGTATAAGCCGAGTTTTTTCGGCACAAAATTTGTGCCGAAAAACCCAAACTCGGCACAAATTTTGTGCCAAAAAAACTCGGCTTATACTCGAGTATATACGGTAATTTTGTCTTAAGCAACTAAGATCCAACTGGAAGTAACTTTGGAATTGACTTCTCCAAATAGTCCAGGGATGGTTTCCTTGAACAAGAGCAGCATGGACACTACTGAATTTCTCCTCTCGGCTATTTTTGTTGCCCATATGTCTATGACTTTATTGAGCTCATATTGTTAATTCAGCTTTCTCCATGGACCTGAAACCGTGCTGGCAACTAGCCATCAATCAGAACATCTTTAGTAACATTACTCGTGCAAAACATTCACTCCCGGTATTAAAACTCTCCAAGACAGTTTCTAACTGGCTTAGGTTATACTATTTATCAGCCCTGGAACAACTAACAAGACCAGGTTTTGAAAACCAGCAGAAATTTCCCAGTCATTATTTAATTTGTCTATCACTGTGAGTGATTAGAAGCCTGTTTTTCAACCACCAGGAGAAGAATGGTTTTGTCTGAAAGAGACAGTCCTCCTGAGTGTAGGACCCTTATATCAATGAACTGGAAGAAACACATACTACATAAGAGCACAAAATCCTTTATAAATAAAGTAGAAGCCCCTTCTTTATGACAGTGCTGTGAATCTGTCCCTCAACCCACCCGCAGTGAAGAATAGGAAAGATAAAAAGAGAACACAAGTGAGCCTTAGCGAGCTGTTCTGTATCAAGCACTGCTAATTGATTAAACTTCAGGACCATCTTCCTTTAGATTATATAAATGGCTGTTTCTCAGGACAGCCTGTTGGGGGAAAGGGAAAAACAACTTTCATTTGCTAGATGTCACTTCCTATTGGTTGACGGTTTGTCCCGTAGGACACTGTTCTCCCTGAGCCTTCCGGTGTCATGTAGGAGACACCAGTAGGCTACATAACGTCCTAGCACGTAACAGTCACATGCCAATTGGGGGGTGGGGCAGGTTGGGACGGTTTGTTTTCACATAGTCTTCACACACACTCCCCACTTTTTAATTCCACCACCTAAGGAAACATTGTTTATTAGACTTCTGGAATTTCCAAGAGATGTGTTCTCCTAAGGGATACTTGGACTAAGTCACCTATAAATTATTTGAAAGTTCTCCCATAAAAGCATTAGAGATTCATGGAGGCTTACTGCAGATTTTATAGATTTTTGTAGAGAAAAAGAGGGAGGGATGGGTACCACATACTGTGGAATAAGACAAAATACAACTTCTCTTTTGAGCTTTGTTTAAATTAACTTCCCTGTTAGCTGGGCACAGTCACTGCACTCTGGGTGCTGAGGTGGGGGGATCACCTGAGCTCAGGAGCTCCAGACAAACCTGAGCAAGAGCAAGACCCCATCTCTACTAAAAATAGAAAAGCAATTCAGGTGGTGTGCCATGCATCCTCAGGTGGGAGGATCACCAGAGCCCAGGAGTTTGAGGTTGGTGTGAGCTGGGCTGACACCATGGCAGGGTAGTACTAGCCTGGGCAACAAAGTGAGATTCTGTCTCAAAAAAAAAAAAAAAAAAAAAGAGACAGAGAGAGAAGAAGGAAAGAAGGGAAGGAACGGGAAAAGGAAAAAGGAATCTGTATTAAAAGACTCTAAAACTTGGTATTTCTTCTTTCTTTTTCCTCTTTGCCTGGTGCCTGTATTCTCTTAACAGATCCCCCCTTACTGCTATTGCACTGTGTCTGACTCCCTCCTCCTGATAATATGAGCTGGGTGGCCTGGAGCAAGAAGCAACATGTGTCGTGTGTACGACGCGAGCTGTTACTGGATAGTACCATCCCATAGTTTTTGAGGCATATGCATATTTTGCACAGCCATCATTACCCAGGTCAGAGCATGTGACTTAATGCCCTGGGAAGAGGTACCATCCAAACTTCCTGAAAAGGAACACAGGAGTTATGTGATACCTGAAAACTTTACACTGAAGCCATCAGCTAAGCGCAAATGATTGTCCATCTCGGCTTCTGGGTCTGCTTTCTTATTACAAAATTTCTTTTCAATTTTTGTACTACAGATTAAAGAAAAATATTTACCATAGCATGGTATGAGATATTTTGATGAAGAAAATTTTGTGTTCTATCTCTGGCAAGATACTCAAGACTTCAAAGTCAATAAAAACACTGGATTATCAGATGTATGATTTTAAATTAAAAATACATAGTTTATGCAACTTCATTGACCATAATCTGCAATTTGTTCTATACAAACTATGAATGGGCTTTTTTTTTTAAGTAGGAGTAGTTCATTTCTTTAATAATCAAGTAAGCATTCTCAAAGAGATCTGCCGCAGCATTAAAATTATTTCATAAATAATTTTTATTATTATAAGTATTTTTATTATTATGCTCAATTTTATAAATTGATGTCTCTTTCTTTTTTTTTTTTTTTTTTTTTTTTTTGCAATTTTTGGCCGGGGTGGGTTTGAACCTGCCACCTCCAGCATATGGGGCCAGTGCCCTACTCCTTTGAGCCACAGGCACCGTTAATATGTGTGTGTGTGTGTGTGCATGCATCTTTATAGCTTATAAGCCTGACAGGTGGTTCTGGCCTTAATAATTAATTTGTCCCTTCGGTGATCTCTTTATGTTTCTGTTACCTTCACAAATCTAATGTTTCTTCTTCTGTTTTCTTTCGGTTTTCACTTGACATATTCTTTACTTTCATGTTAAAGAGATTCTCCCATGCTAGTGATCTCCATTCTAGCATGTAGTTATTTCCTTTTTAGAATAATAAACAATGGTGGATGTTTTAACAATACAGTATGTAGCGTGTCTTTATGTTGATGCTCTCAAATAGCCAAATTAAAGCAAGTGTGCTGTTCTATCTTCAGGAGAGATTTTACTGTGCTACATATTTTTTTTTTTTTTTGCAGTTTTTGGCCAGGGCTGGGTTTGAACCCACCACCTCTAGCATATGGGGCCGGTGCCCTACTCCTTTGAGCCATAGGTGCCTCCCTGTGCTATACATCTTTAGAGAGATTAATTAGTGCCCAAAGAGGTAGGACTTTTATTTATTTAAGCATGTCTTTCCCATCGCCATTGACATTTGAAAGCAGTCAATTTGAACATGACTCTATATGAGTAAACTTTTAATACTTTTGACTGGCATTGATAATCTTACTTCTTTAAAGATTTTAGATAATTTTTCTCTCCATCAATATGCATTTTCATAGATCTTTTAATTTCATAGCATCACCCTTTTGAACCAATTTTGCAAATATTTTATACCAGATAATATTTCATTGCCTTTATTTTATTTTATTTTATTTTATTTTATTTTATTTTATTTTATTTTATTTTTGAGACAGAGCCTCAAGCTGTCACCCTGGGTAGACGTCACAGCTCACAGCAACCTCGACCTCCTGGGCTTAAGCAATTCTCTTCCCTCAGCCTCCTGAGTAGCTGGGATTACAGGCACCCGCCACAACGCCTGGCTATGTTTTGGTTATAGTTGTCATTGTTTGGCAGGTGCAGGCCGGAGTTGAACCAGCCAGCTCTACTGTATGTTTCTGCTGCCTTAGCTGTTTGAGCTACAAGTGCTGAGCCACCTTTCTTTTAAATTTAAGATTTAATAGGATAACCACATTGCTTGATGCAGAAATGGTGTTTTACACTTTAATATTACTTAGTATTCTTTTCAGAGGAACCATAGGGAATGATTTTTACATCATGGAAAATGTCATATCTAAGAGGAGTGCTTACATTAGGCCATCATGATTTCAGAGTGTGCCTATTTCCTTCTTAACATTTGTTCACTTTATAAATGCTAATTGCACATAAAATATAAAACTAAAATCGGTAACATGGCATCTTAGCAGAATGCAAAGTTGTGCATTCCAACCTCACACTGCTCCTTCTCAGAACTTCCTTTGGTTTGAGTAGAAACTCACTCAATAAATTTGTGGTTACCATCGATTTTCTTCACAGATTTTATATTTCTTCAAGTTATCATTTATTTTGACCTGAATTTGTTAATGCATGTATCTATTTATAGAAGGGCCTAAAAAGGCAGAGCTAACTTTAGCTAGATGTAAAAAATTCTGCTCTGCTAATTATAGAGGCAGATTGATGGAAAATACACCAAATTTAAATGGTTAACTGCTGGGGTTCAAGAAGGAAGAGCAGATACTAAGGAGTTCACTACAAATACCAATGTTAAAATTGATGCTTAGGAATAACAATAACTGCCAAGTGGGATATATAGATGGGTGTGGGTGACTGTGTATACACAGAGTAGCTACAGCTATTTGCATTCTGTTATTTTGAAGGAATCATGAGTTTTGATGACAAGGGATCTAAACATCCACTCTTCCTGTTTGTGTTTCCTTTTTGTGAAAGCCCCAAGATAGCTTTTTTGTTCTAGGATACAGAGAGCGAGAATAAAGGGAGGGTGAAAGGATGGAGATTCTGTCCTCCCCTTCCAAACACAACCAGCCCGTTCATCTTGTATCATGAAAGGAAAAAATTTAGAAGAGAGTTTGCTGAGCTGCCAGGTGTCAAGGTGGTCAATTAGGGCAATGAGATAACCTAAAAATAACAATCTAGACTTTATTCCCTTACCATGAATGTGCACCCAAGAACCAAAGAAAAATAAAAGTGCTGTATCTTGAATGTTTCTTTTTCCCTAAGGAATGACATGGCATGAGGGTCACTCCAATGGCAGGCAGTGCAGGTGTGGGAAATATCTCACTCTCAAGGGGCCCTAAACAAAATCCTCCTCCTGGGGAGGGTGAGAGAGGGAAGCTGGGGGTGGGGTGGAAGTAGTGAGTCAGTGAAGTGTCTTAGTCAGGCCTTCCAGTAAGGAATTCTCGGGGAAGGGGGTGCCTGAGAAGGGCCTCAGTGCAGGCAGGGGAGGCCTTAGAAAGAGGTGCTCCAGGTAGGAAGGCACACTTATGTGTGAGAGGTCCCTGGAGGTGTCGGGCAGCGTCAGTGTTAACCTGTCACCCTGCAGAGGCTGCAATGCCCTCGCTAGGCATCAAGCCTAGGGCAGAGGCGATGTCAGCTTCCCAGTAAGTCTTTGTACTAATATTTGGTTGGACCTGAGAGCTCACAAGTGAGATTTTGACCTGGAACAAGGCTCCTGTAGGTTTTCGTCACCAAAATATGTGATAATTATACAAGCACTTCAGGTTCCATAAAACAAGTACATTGAAGATAGGAACAATCATTTTTATCATCCCCTATGATTGGGCAAATTATAAAGTGAAGAGCTCTTCACTTTATATACACACATATGAATAAATACCCATTTCTGTCCTCAGCTAAACTAGCCCTAGTGGACTCTTTGACAAAAATCACAGTCAAATTCTATTGATTTTCCAGTATAATGGAGAGAAGTTTTATTTTACAACAAAGGGAAAGCTTAGAGCACTTCCAAAGAGAGTTGGAAATGAGTCTGTCTCCTGAAAGAGAAGAGGTGAGAGAGACCCAGGAGGTGGGCCGCAGGCCGTCCCTCAAAGAACACGCCCTTCTTAGAGAACGGCGACAGGCGTGGCCTGTGCACCCGATTGTCCTGGAAGCCCCTGATAGTTCCTGAAGGAGTTGAGTGACTATGTTCTTCACAGAGGTGAGATTCTGGGAACACAACTTTGAGGAAACGTTGCAGAGAATATGGTGATACTAGGCGCAAGCCAGATGTTGGTTTTAGATACTATAGACCAGGCGTCCTCAAACTTTTTAAACAGGGGGCCAGTCACTGTCCCTCAGACCATTGGAGGGCCGGACTATAGTTTTTAAAAAAAACAAACTATGAACAAATTCCTATGCACACTGCACATATCTTATTTTGAAGTAAAAAACAAAACGGGAACAAATACAATCACACCGCTTCATGTGGTCCGCGAGCCGCAGTTTGAGGACGCCTGCCCCTGAAAATGGTCTGAGAAGTAGTTCTATGTGTGACTTGCAAGAGCTGTTTCTACCAACAGCTGACACACTTCAGGCTGCACAGGCCCCTGCTTTGTGGCCTGTTCCTCAGCTGATAATTGTGGGGTGGGCAGGGAGCACTCTTTATTTCATGGATCAATGTCTGCTGTAGAAACATCAGTTAAAATCTACACTTATCTTAAAATTAAAGCAGATGGATGTAGGGAAACTGATCGTAATTGCCACCTACACAGGTTTTCTGGTTATCTAAAGTCTTGGGATAGAAGGCAGCTACCTTGGCAGATGTCTCATTTGTGGTGTGGCAGGAAAAGCCGCGTACCTGGTCAAACTCCCTTCCTGAGCCACAGGTATGAGGGTGCCTGACAGGCCGTATCAACAGAGGGGGGTGAGTGAATCGAAAAGCCTCCTTCTCAGTGTTGGCCCAGGGCAGAATTGGCAGAACCTGCCTTCAAGTATTTCCACCTCACCCAAGGCAGGTAAATAAAACAAGAACGATTTCAAAAATATGTTAGAGTACTCATGACATATTTTGAAATCCTAGGAAAAAATGTCCAGAATCCTTGCTGGTCGAGATGAGAGACTTGGGTCATTGATTATTTAGGATAATGAAGGAGCTAAGGAAATTTCACCCCAAAGTATGAGTTTTTGGTATAAAGACCATTTTGAATGAAAATGCTGTTCATGATCCGAAAGCACTGCCTCTCCACTGTAAAACCTGAGTAACCTGATGTAGAATGAGAAGAGGCTGCTGACTTCCTCACTGTGTACTAACACACCTGGCCCTAACGTTATTTGAAGCACCTCACCTCTCTCCCACCTTAATCTACAATTTAATAGGTTTCCACCCATCTATACACATCCCCCTAGCAACCATTTGCTGCACATATACTTTCCACAGTCTCCCCCTTCCCTTCCAAAAGGCATCTTTAAAAGTCTCTGACCAGCACTGAGACTTGAGTGATCATTCTTGTGATTCCCCTCCATGTGCATGGTATTTGGAAATGAAGGTTTCTCTTATTAATCTACGATAACTGTGAGTTGATCTTTCAGAGAACCAACCAAAAGGAAAAGTGCAAGTTGTGCTGTGATCCTAATAACCTAGAAGATACGATGAGGTGGTAATCAACCTCCCAATCTTGAGAGTTGATGCAATAAAAGCTTGGTTTTAGTTTGTGCAAACTCATAGGCTCTAAGCAACTCTCCAGGGTAACAGCATTTTCCAAGCAACTCAGCAATCCAGGCTAATGAAATTTCCACCACTCTCTATGCTCTATCTGGAGTTCGTATCTTTCCAATCTACTAGGAAGAGAAAGCTGGGGCTGGATATTCTCCCTCCAGCAATTAAAGGCTTCGGCCCTGAATGACATGTTACTTTCATTCAGAAAGGCTTTGCCAATTCTCCTCACGTGGTTCCATCTAACTCCATGAACAGTGGAAGTCCCTGATGCAGAGGGTCCAGCTGTGAGATATTGTCAATGTGACCACATTTGTACTCAGGATGGTAGAGCTGAGACACACTAATGGCAGGTCTTCACTCCACATTAGAAACATTATGGGGGGTGGGAGGGACTCAACTTCCCTTAGCGTTCTTTCTCTACCAAACTGTTTATTTCTCCTGTTCCTACACATAAGTATTCCTTACAATTTAAGTCTAACTTACTTCCAACTTCTTGCATGCTGCTCTAAGAGTCATTAATCCAGCAGAAATAAACAGGCACTTCTGTCTGTAGCTAAACTAGCCTTGGTGGACTCTTTGACAAAAATCAGAATCAAATTCTTTTCATTTTCCAGTATAACCAAGGGCAGTTTTATTTTAGAACAAAGAGATAGTTTGGAGCAGAAAGTGGGTCCTTCTAATGAATGAGGAGAGCTGAGAGTCAGAATCAAGTTCTTGATGTTAACTCCCTTTCCTCCCAAACGTCTTTTTGAGATGTTAATTTTTCAAGCTTTAATAACTATCACTGTAACAACTAGAGAGGCAATGATCATTTTATTTTCAAATGGTCGAACATTAATCAGCTTTTCCCAGCTTCTATTAATAAATAGAAAGTAATATTCACTGAAATTGGAAAGAAAAAAAAAAAATATGGTTCGCTTAAAGATACCTGGAGTCAAGGCTTTTAATGGTGGTATTGTTGTTAATGTAAATTGTCTTTTGAAAGATCATCATTCCTCTTTTCCTTTTTGAGGGGGAGCTTTTATGGAGATTGTTCCTGCACAGCTGTTATTTCCGCTCACTAATAATTAGCTCATGGTAAAATCCAATCTGTGGTTACTTTAAGCCTAGCAGTTCCACTAAATCAGCTGCCAAAAGCATATGCAACTTACTTATTCTTGTTTCTTTTTGAAGCTGATGTGGATATATTCTATCTGATATCAGCACAATTTATTTTTATCTTTAATGATTTGTATTTACCTGCGTGTTGCCTCACTCTAACTCCTGTCGTTAAGGGATATGGCACTGGTTCAGCAGTCTGGGGATTTTATTCATTTTGTGCTTGTGAATATTAAATATTTTCCTACACCTTATCTCGCTGTTATCATCTATTAATACAGAGCACAACCTTGACGGGCAAAATTAGACATGGGAGAGGTGTGGCTGAGCAGGGCAGACTAGAATGAGCACAGTGCCTGCTGGCAAGAGAATGGCTTTTTACTGCAAATCTGGACACAGACAAGCCTTATTCCCTCTGGCAAGAGGAGAGGCCCTGATGTCACATTCACATTTAAATTTTACCTCTCCTGTTCTAAACGTCTACCCATTGTTTTCGTTTCTCTCCCCCATGACAGGCAAATATCATAATATTGCATCAAAGTGACAATAGCTCAGGATGTTAAGTACACCACGGGGTGTCTGAGCATGTAGGGAATAGGTGTGTGTAGGTCTCACACACCAGGCCCAGACACACAGAAACACCAAGCGCACACAACTATATCAAACACAGCACACACGGACACGGCCCACAGCATAGCACGCGCCCGCTCCTATCACACTCACACACACAACACACAGAAGACTCACACTCACACTACCCCATCCCATCCTCACATACAGCATACACTCATGATTCCCAGATCCACAAACTTCATATCACATGCAGGAATGTATTTAAGCATTTTTGTTGCATATTTGTTTATAAAGAAAATGGTGTTACTTTCTAATAACATAAAAAAATAATTTAATTTACATGCTTTCATATTCTAATATGTCTTTTTTTTTTTAAAGTAATTTTTTAACATTCTCTTTGGGATTGCCCAAGACTCCAGTATTTGTTTATTAGGTTATGTAAAGAAAAAGTTAATTCTCTTTTGCAATAGTTTTTACATCTCTTAGAGTAGCAGTTAGTTATGTTTAATGTAGTTAAAAGAATTACAGTAAAATAAAAAACTGTGAAATTAGCTCCTAACTTCATAAATGATTTCTGCCATAAAGCACTGCAGTAGTAAGGTTTTATTAAACAACAAAACGTGGGTAATGAGAGAAAATTATTTCAAATATTAAGTACAAAATATTAGCTCCTGGTATTAGATATTTGTTTTTTTAAGCTTATGGATACATAGCTGTAAAATATAATCATAGGATTTTTGAATATAGATATTTTTAACATCCCTTAATCTGAAGAAATTTACTGAAGTCATTTTTTTTCTCTTATTTCATATGAGCAAAGAGTTGAAATAAGTTAGGGAACAAAAGAAAAAAAATTGTGAGAGTCATAATTATTGAACCACTTATACATTTTCCCCAATTTTTTATTTCTTTTTTTTTTTTTTTTTATTTTTTGAGACAGTCCCACTTTGTCCCCCTCGGTAGAGTGCTTGGCATCACAGCTCACAGCAACCTCAAACTCTTGGGCTAAAGTGATTCTCTTGCCTCAGCCTCCCAAGTAGCTGGGACTACAGGCGCCCACCACAACGCCCGGCTATTTTTAGAGATGAGTTCTCACTCTGGCTCAGGCTGGTCTTGAACCAGTGAGCTCAGGCCATCCACCCACATCGGCCTCCCACAGTGCTAAGATTACAGGCGTGAGCCACCGCACCCAGCCACCCAATTCTTAATAATGATCCCATGCCCTCTCTCCCCACTCAGGGCAGGGAAATTCAGAGGCCACATGGATGGTGACGGAGAGAAAAAGAGAAGAGAGAGAGGGGGAGGGGAGAGAGGAAAAGAGAGGGAGAGAAAGAGAGGAAAGAAAGCAGAGGGCACAAAGCAGACTTTAGGGAATAGAAGATGCAACCAATGTCATCAAAGAAAGCCATTAAAGATTTAGACTAAATTAAGAGGAGAAGGAAGTGTAAACTGGAACCAGTGTGTGACAACATATCGTCTAGCAAAACTCCATGCTTAAAATTATTAACTAGCACAGCAGTGCCCCTGCCACAGGTGCCCACGTTTGCACACACGTGCACGGGCCTGCATATGGGATGCTTTGAAGAAGAGAAATGAAGGGATGCTGCGCCCGGACAGGGGCAACGCAGGAGAATGACCTGAAAGTGTTTTTTTGATAATTTTCAAGACCATTCATGACTCGGATTCAGGTTCTTTTCTTCTGCTATAAAAACTAAGTCTTGTTCCACAGCAGACGCAACATCACTAAAGTGAATTTTTTTCAACATAGAAAATATAATACCTTCTTTTATACATAGGTCACTATGAAAGTTTTGAGACAGACCGTGTCATGGCTCGTTATTTCACTTCCAAGAAACACAGTTTACAGCGACCTTCACAATTCACACACGAAACTTTCAGCTTGCCCGGCTTATGGGTGTTGCTGGGAGGGCTCCATTCGTTTCAGTCTTACTTGCAGTTAGATGAGGCTGCACAGAATTCTTTGCAAGAAGAATATGATCAGTACTGATGTAACCCAGTTTTTGACCCATTAAAACCTAATACATTGCTCCTTCGTCTCTTCCCCCTTCACCAGCTTCATGCAACTAATTGTTTTCCTAGGAAAGAGCATAGCCAGGAATTGTAAGGGCCTTTAGTTCCCAGATCACCACATGAGGGAGCGCTATGCCTCTGTCTGGAACACTCGGCTAGGATGGTGGCAATGAACGAGTTCCTATTACGTGATGCTACCAAAATGACAGGATTCATTTTCCTTCTGTGCCCAACCTTTGTAACTAAAATGTGGGCCACTTTGTTAGGCTCTTGAGGAAGGAGAACATTTTCAAGAGCATAGGCATCTGATCTTTAAGAGGTCACTTTAACTTCATGTTTTTGACATAAGTCTTTTGTATTCATACATTTCTTTTAATTCTAAAATAAGTAAATAAAATCAACCCAGTGCTATTTTTTTACCTTTTTCTTTTTTTTTATTAAATCATAGCTGTGTACATTAATGTGATCATGGGGCACCATACACTGGTTTCATAGACCGTTTGACACATTTTCATCACACTGGTTAACACAGCCTTCCTGGCGTTTTCTTAGTTATTGGGTTAAGACATTTACATTCTACATTTACTAAGTTTCACATATACCCTTGTAAGATGCACTGCAGGTGTAATCCCACCAATCTCCCTCCCTCTGCCCACCTCCCCCCTCCCTTCCCTCCCTTTCCCCCTTCCCCTATTCTTAGGTTATAACTGGGTTATAGCTTTCATGTGAAAGCCATAAATTAATTTCATGGTAGGGCTGAGTACATTGGATACTTTTTCTTCCATTCTTGAGATACTTTACTAAGAAGAATATGTTCTAGCTCCATCCATGTAAACATGAAAGAGGTAAAGTCTCCATCTTTCTTTAAGGCTGCATAGTATTCCATGGTGTACATATACCACAATTTATTAATCCATTCATGGATCAATGGGCACTTGGGCTATTTTTAAACTGAAGGTAAACCTGCTGCCAACAAAGATGTTGCAACCAAACTATGCAAACAGAAGTGTAACTGAACAGATAAATACAACACAATAAGGGGAAAGTTGGAAATGAGGGAGAGGTATTATCAGAAATGCATCTGAAGGGCTTGGATGGGAAGGACATTCCAGGGAGTGAGTGAAAGAGTGTG
>CAUYPK010080471.1:0-11711 GCA_963574355.1 Loris lydekkerianus
GTTGCCGGCGTGATTAGGTTGATCGAACACACGCAGTCACTTGCCAGTTTTCCACTGTTTTTGTCTTCCTCCTGGGGTCCAGAAGTCCCTTGCTGGCTCTCTGTGTCCTCAAAGGGATGATTGTAGGCAGGTCCCACCGGCCAGAGATGTCTGGAGTCTTGTCTCCCCAGATTCGCCAATGCCTGACTATTTTTTATTTTATTTATTATTTTTTTAATTAATTATTTTCTATTAAATCATAACTTTGTACATTGATGCATTTATAGGGTTCAGGGGCCTGAGTATTTTTAGAGAGAATATCTTTCTTGCTTAGGCTGGTCTCAAACTCTTGAGCTCAAGCAATCCACCCACCTCAGGGTGCTAGGATTGCAGGCATGAGACACCACACCTGGCCAAAAAAAAATAAGTTCTGAATGTTCAGTACCAATAATGCTGGACACTGGCTAAAGCCACATGCTATTACTCTAAGCTTTGCATTTGAATTCATCAACAGAAGTATAGTACTTGAAATTTCCTCTGCACTTCTCTTAGTTTATCTCTTTCTGCATTTAGAAATGATTCATGCTCACATTTTCTCTCCCCTTCTAGACTTAGAGTTTCTTTAGCCAAAAAAAAAAGGAGAAGAAGCATTTCATTTTGGAGAATTTTTAACACATACAAAAATACAGAGAAGACTACAAATTCTCATGTTCTCCATGTCTCATGGGCTTTTTGTTGTTGCTGTTGAGACAGAAGCTCACTCTGCTGCCCAGGCTAGAGTGCTGTGGCATCAGCGTAGCTCACAGCAACCTTGAACTCCTGTGCTCACGCAATCCTCCTGCCTCAGCCTCCTGAGTAGCTAGGCCTACCGGCGCCCACCACAATGCCCAGCTAATTTTTCCTATGTTTTAGTAGAAACAGGGATCTCATTTTTGCTCAGTCTGGTCTCGAACTCCTGCACTCAAGCAATCCTCCCGCTTCTGCCCCCCAAAGTGCTAGGATTACAAGCGTGAGCCATGTACCCAGTTTATGACCTAGTTTGTCAGATCTGTACCCAAATTTCCATGGTTCTAATGTTTTTATTGTGGTAAAATATACACAACAAAAGTTACCATTTTAATCAGTTTTAGTTGTACAGTTTGGTGGTACTAAATTTGTTGCCATTGTTATACAACCATCACCACCATCCATCTCCAGAACTCTTTTAATCTTATAAAACTGAAACTCTGTCCCCATTAAACAGTAACACCCCATCTTCCCTTCTCCCAGCTCCTGATAATCCCATTCTACTTTCTGTCACTGTGAATTTGAATACTCTCATATAAGTAGAATCACACAATATTTGTCCTTTTGTGTTTGCTTTATTTCACTTGATGTTTTCAAGTTTTATCTGTGTTGTAACATAAATCAAATTTACTAACATTATTTTCAAGCATGTTCCACGTATCATATGAGCTCATCCAGAAATATCTCACTATGGATATCTAAAAGATAAGGATTTTTTAATAAAACCAGAATGGCAATATCACACCTAAAAGTAAACAATAATTTCTTACTACCGCAAAATACTCTTTCAATGTTCAAATTTGTAATTGTCTCATACAAGGTAGACTAGCCACTGTTCTTGAGTACAGAAGAATCCCTGCCTAATCTGTCCCAAGGCCTTCCTCTCCCATGGTAGCTGTGTCTTGTGCACAATAAATGCTGTCATGTGACATTTCACCAATAGGTGGCACAAATAATGATGACATTTGCTGAATCCACTTGGTGTTTACACAAGAGAAAACAAAATTTGTGGGCCATTGGCAAAATTATAGGTGAATATATGAACACAGACACCAAACCTAGTCTGTTTGTTCTGTGTAACTAGCATAAAATCTCAATATATTCTTTTTCTAAGGAAAAATTTTGATGTCAGACAAACTTTCTATTTGTTTTAAATACAGGGAGCATAGAAATTTTATTTCTTGACATTGAGCTTACCTCTACAATAAAAACATTTTCAGAACTGAATAATTGAGGTCATTCATGTTTATATGTTCTGCTTAATAAAAGAAAAAGCAAATTGGATCTTCTTGTAAGATTGATTTATGTGTTAAATGCCCATGGCAAATGTATTGTCTGAATTGTATCATGAGAGTATCTCTGAATAAAAGTTTCTTTTCCAAACTTCCTCTGACATGTTCTGATGGATGAAGAATCTTAGGATGGTGGATTGGATAGAATCTTTAAGACCATCTCATCTAACCCCCTCATCTGACTTAGGAACATTAATGAAATCTCATCATGCGATCATACAGGGATTTGGTGACTTTTTGTGCAATTTTCTATCTTTCTGACATCAATCTCACCTTCTTCCCTTCACCCCTACCCTGTAATAAGCATAAACTATTAGAAATGTCTAACTGCTTAGTAATAATCAATATTTCATTTTAAGGATGCAATACACAAATTGTGCAATCAATTCTACCTTTTCTGACCTTTCAATGTATCCAGCAAACACTTCTTGGATACTCCTATGGCCAAGCAGGATCTTTTTGTTCTCTTGCTCAACTGGGCCTCTTATTTGGGTTTAAATCTTGTAATTTCCTAGAAAGAAATTAAAACAACTTTAGGAAGTCTACCTGTATTGAATTCCTAACAGGTAGCATGTAAGACACATTCCAGCCTGGATGACAGACTAATTCTGTGAGTCATTTGTCATCCTCTCCAACTACATTCAAATTAACACTTAATATTGGAATGTCCTTTCTGTTCCTGAAACTAACTCCTTTGTCCAGGGTAGGGCCCTAAACTCTACTTTTGAATGTTATTTCTCACCAGATTTGCCCCAAGCACCAAGAACAACTTCCTTCTATCTTCCTCTTAATCTCTCCCAGATTGGGGCCCTTTTCCCCTGCAATGGTGACTTGGATGTAGCCCTCTTCTGCACTACATTTCTCGGGCTCTGCCTGTGTTGCTTCTCTCCTTTCAGTCTCAGCCACCAAACCTTTGCCTATACAACCTTCTGACTTCACTGAGCATTTACATCCCACCTAGAAAAAAAGCACTCAGTCATAGCTGAGTCATATGATTTACTTCCAGTGGTACCTTCCAAGTGTGTTCTTTGATATATTCATAAAAAGGAAATGTTCCATAGTCAAAATTTTTGAGAAGCAAATGGTTAAGAAAATTTAAATAGTTTCTACTTTTCAGACATTTCAGAATCTTTGATTTCCTAAAAAGCATCATTAGTCCTTTAAGATAGGGTAAGAGTACTATCTTGGGCATTTCCCAAATTGATTTGGTTAAAAAGCACAACCTCTAGTCTTCTCAGGCTGATATAACAAAATACCATAAACTTGGTGGCTTAAAAAACAGATATTTAATTCTTACAGTTCTATAGGCTGGAAAGTCTAGGATCAAGAGGCAGATTCAGTTCCTGGTGAGGGCTCTTTTCCTGGCTTGTAGACAGCTGCTATGTGTTTATGTGGTCTCTCTTCCTCTTTTACAAGGGCACTAATTCTATCACAGGGCCCCACCCTTATAACATCATCTAAACATAATTATCTCCCAAAGGCTCCACCACCAAATACATTGGTGGTTACAGATTCAACACATGGATTTTGAGGAAATTCAAACATTCAGGCCTCAATACCCCTTTTGTTTTTCTCATTGCATTGTCTGGTTATGTGTTCTATGAAATAGATTTTGAGACACAAACCACAGTGTAGGCTCTGGTGCCAGACTGCCTGACTCAGAAAACAGACAACCTGAATTTAATCTCAACTTTATCTCTTCCTAGCTGTGGGACTCAGGCAAGCTTCTCCATCTCTTCATGCATCAGTTTCCTCAGCTGGAAAACAATGGTAATAAAAGGTTGTAGTGAGGATTAAATGTGTTTATATAGAGCAATATGGGGTGGCGCCTGTGGTTCAAAGGAGTAGGGTGCTGGCCCCATATGCTAGAGGTGGCAGGTTCAAACCCAGCCCCAGTTAAAAACTGCAAAAAAGAAAAAATGGAGAATTTACATCCTTTGTACTGACCTGGATGGAAGTAGAACACATTATTCTTAGTAAAGTATCACAAGAATGGAGAAGCATGAATCCTATGTATTCAATTTTGATACGAGGACAATTAATGACCTAGTACATGGTGGGGGAAGGGGAGAGCAGAGAGACAGAGAAGGAGGGAGGGAGTAGGGGAAAGGAAGAGCAGAGAGAAGGACGGAGGGAGGGGCTGGGGTCTCCATGTGTGACACACCTTTTGGGGGCAAGACACAGTTGCATGAAGGACTTTACCTAACAAATGCAATCAGTGTTACCTGGTTTCTTGTACCCTCAATGAATCCCCAACAATTAAAAAAAAAGTCAACTACAATCATGAAATTTTAGTATTAATAATTAATTGCACAATTAAACTATCAGTTATTGATAAACACATTAATAGTAAATAACACATTATGTGGCAATATTTAACTTCTCTTTAGGTTGAATATTGAATTCTACAAATGGGTTGGGTCAAGTTTCCATTTTAGGTTACAGGCTCCTAGAGGGCAATGTAGCACCAAAAGAAAACTGCAACTGGAACCATGGCAAGCACAAGCCACGAATCAGAAGCGGTGTGGCTGGGCTTAAGGGAGAAGGGCCCATTCAGCTCAGTGCCAGGACTCTGTGCCAACCATCACAGCCTGGCAGGAAGCAGATCTGTGACTCGGCAGAGGACAGGCCAGTGAGGCATAGAGGGGAGCAGGCCTGCCCAGCCCCCAGCTTCATGCAGATACATTTGGACTCGTGGTAGTATCATCTTTGAATGTGCATCACAATTTCACATTCATATCTATCTTACCAAATAATCTCAGCACAGTGAAACTTCAACATAACGTATCCTGCAATTTCAAGGGCTTACAGGGTCCCTTTATGTAACTGGCGAGGGATTAGGGCCAGTGGGAAATCAAAGCGTTTAAAACCTGTTCAGCGCTTTTGCAGCCAAGAGTAAGTTGCCAAACATTTTTCTCTCAACAAAACAGAACAAAACAAAACAAAAAAATAGGCCACTGAATTCTAGAAAGGAAAATTCTTAAATGAGTATATTTTAAAGACACAACAAAGAGAGAAAGAGAATACAAGATAATTTTAAAAAGCCAGCCCAGGAAAATTTTTTCAGTCTATTAATTTTTGGATGTGAGAACACAGAAACACAGATTCTTTGTTACAGATCCTTGGAGCACTCAAAGAGTTATGGACAAGGATCTGAAAGGGTGAAGTTGTGACCTTTGTCGGCCTGCATTCCCATGATCATTCCAGTGACTCCTTGTGGGATCTGTAATGAGATCCCTTGTGCTAAATTCCACATCCTCCTTACTTTAGATCCTTCCTAGGTAGCCTCACAGTACAAAATACTCCAAGGAGAACTTAAGCTTCTAGTACAAGTGCATGTGTGATGTATATGCGAGCAATATATTCTTTTCCTTTAAAACATTTTTCAATTGTGGCAAAATCAAAATACACACAACATAAAATTGACCATCTTCACCATTTTTAAGTGTACAATTCAGTAGTGTTAAGTATATTCACAGGGTGCAACCAATTTCCAGAACGTTTTTTATCTTGCAAAACTGAAACTCTGCACACATTAAACAGCTCCCAACTTCTGCCTCCCTCTGCCCCTGGCACCTACCATTTTACCTTTTGTCTCTATGAATTTGACAACTCTAGGGGGCTCATAAAAGTGGAGTCATATAGTATTTGTCCTTTTGCAGCTGGCTTTTGACTTAGCATAATGTCTTTAAGTTTTGTGCACGTTGCAGCATAGGTCAGAACTTCCTTCTTTTTTAAGGCCAAATAGCACTCCATTGTATGGCTAGACCACATTTTGTCTGTCCAACCATCTGTCCATGCCACGTTATACAATTTAAGAAGTCCATGAAAATGTGTGGAGCCATGCTTAAAAGGGTTTCACAAGTCATGATTGGCAGCCATTATTAAGCTCCCTCTTCTGTTTGGCTGGCACTGAAAACAGGACTTAAGTAACTGTGGTCTGTAGTCTGGAAGGCAGACGGACAGGTTCTGGTGTAGACTGAGTGATCAGACCTATCTGGCACTGCTGTCAGTGGAGGAGAATGGTGCCCAGGAACACTTGGGAATCTGGAGGGAAATGCACTGGGTGTTGATGGGGTGGGGGTGGGGGAGCACAGTAAATGGATCAGCACCAGGAGACACTGACGGAACAAGCCTGAAGGGGATTCAGCACTACTGAAAAGCTTCTCTACATCGGATCTCTCTACATCGGACCCACCTACCATTCATTTATTCTACAAATACTTAATGCTTACTACTATGTGCCAGGCCCTGTTCTAGGATTTGAGTATATATCAGTGAATAAAAACTCCCAAGATCCCCATTCTCATGGAGTCTATATCCTAATGGGCTGGAGAGATACACACTAAACAAATAAATGATCAGGGTAGTCAAGGCAGGGATCAAAGATGTGAGGTCAATGAACCAGCATAAGATGTAGTGAGCCAGACATAGGTGTGCCACTGGAATGGGAAGCTAGGGAAGGCTTCTCCAAGAAGGAACCATTGGCCTGAGGCTTGATTGACTCAGAAGGGTTAGTTACCACACAATGATCAAGAAGGAGAAGTGTGCCTGGCAGATGCAAATGGGACCCACTTTGTTGCATTTGAGGCTAGTTGGCTGGCGCATAGAGAGGGAAGTGTGGGAGGGTGTAAGGGTTCATTTTGTGTGCATCTTGTACAGAAGGACTCTGTGGAGTCCTCTGTGGAGGAAGTAAAAGGAGGCTACTTTGGGTAAGTAGAGGCAGTATGCACAAACAGGCATTGCTTGTTTAGGAACAAGGAACAATTGCTGTGAGTGGGGTCCAGTATGAGTGATGCTCTGTGAGTAAAGAGGCTGGACAGGTGGGCTGGGTAAGTCTCTAAGACACCTATTACCAGGTAAGGAAGAGATTCTCTCTTTATCCAGCTAGTAACCAGGAACCATCAAAGGTTTTTCATTATAGGATTTACTTTATTTATTTATTTTTAAACTTGATTCTGGGATAGATTTGAATGGAGGGGAGATGTCCCTCTGATGAGGAACCAGAACAAAGGGTATAGAAGAAGCAGCAAAGAGAAGGTGGAATGTGAGGGATACTATCAAGGCAGATTTTCTTCATCTTCTTGATGAACTTACCTTTTTTACCCTCATGAAATGACACTAATCATTTGTAGTAATTCTCCTTGTTTTGATGTCATCTTTGTCTGAGATCAGTACAACTACCTCAGCTATTTCAGGACCTTTGGTGTGCCCATCACCAGAATAGTGTTCATTGTACCCAACAGGTTAAGTTTTTGTCCCAGATCCACCCTCCCTCTCTTCTTGGTTTCTCGTGTCCTTTATACCACTTTGTATTCATCCATTAGCGCCTACTTATTAGTGAGATCATATAGTATTTGGTTTTTCATTCCTGAGATACTTCACTTTATGGCTGACTAGTACTCCATGGTATGTATACTATATGCCACATTTTCTTTATCCACTCAAGAATTGAAAGCACTTAGATTGATTTCACATCTTTGTAATTGTGAACTGTGCTGCAGTAAACATTCGAGTGCAGGTGTCTTTTTGATAAAATGGTTTCATATGCTTTGGGCAGATACCCAACAGCGGGTTTGCTGGATCAAATAGTAGATCAGCATTTGTTTCTTTGAAGAATCTCCATACCATTTTCCATAGAGGTTGTACTAACTTGCAATCCCACCAACAGTGTATAAGCATTCTTTTCCCTGTGCATTTATGCCAACATCTATTGTTTGACTTTTTAATAGTGGCCATTCTGATAGGGGCAAAGTGGTATCTCATAGTAGTTTTAATTTGCATTTCCCTCATGATTAGTGATGTTGAGCATTTTTTCATATGTTTGTTGGTCATTTGCCTATCTTCTTCCAAAAAACTTCTGTTCATGTCTTTTGCTCATTTTTTGATGGGATTGTTTGGGGTTTTTTTGCTGATTTGTTTGAGTTCTTTGTAGATTCTGGTATCAGTTCTCTGTTGAATGTTTATTACAGTTCATAAATATTGTCTTACATTCTGTAGGTTATCTAGTCACTCTATTGATTATTTCCTTTGCTGTGCAAAAGCTTGTTAATTTAATTAAAGTGACATGATCTGATTAAATAAAAGTCACATTTAATTTTGTTGTTGCTATATTTGCCTTTGGGGTCTTGGTCATAAATTCTCTGCCTAGGCTGATACCTAAAAGAATTTTTTCTACATTTTCTTCTAGGATTTTTATGGTTTCATGACTAAAATTTAGGTCTTCAATTCATCTTCAATTAATTTTTGTATATGGACTCAACAGGATAAGCAGAACTATGACTAAAATATACACAGGTGAGGGGGAGGGAGGGATATCTGATCAATCTGGGTGTCATAGAAGACTTCCTTTTAGAGGTGATTTTGAACTGAATCCTCAAGGATAAGGAGGGATTAACTAAACAGTGAAGTAAATAGCAACGTCAGGAGAGTCAGGTGGGCTGAAGGCCCAGAATGTGCAAAGGCAGTGATACAGCAGGGCACATCTGATTGTCCAACTGGGTGGCTGTGGAGTAGTAAGGAATGAAACTGAAGCACCAACATCATTTTGTGAGGCCTTGTAGGCTGACGTGAAGAGTTTGAACTTTCTCAGAAAAATTCTAGATTTCTTTCAAGAGCACATGAAGTGACGTGATCTAATTTGAGCTTTATCAATGTGATTCCAATATGGAGCATAGATTGGATGGTGAGGCTAAAGACATCTGCCTAGATAATTAACTAGGAAGTTTTTGTGGCACTCCCAGAGGAAAAAAAATACTGAGGTCTTGATGTAAGCCAGTAGCAGTGGTAATTGGGAACAGATCTTAATCGCCAACTAATTAGATGTAGGTGATGAGGGAGATAGAGAATCACAGATGACTCCCAATTTTCTATTTTAGATAACTACTTAGATGACAACCAAGATTTATAATGTAGGAGAAAAAACAAATTCTGTGAGAAGAGATCTTGAGTAAGGTATTGGACATGCCAGATTTGCTTACAATGGCAGGTATATGAAGGTCAGCCACTCCATGTAGCCATAAAAATGAACCTATATACCTTAACAGGGAACTGGCCCTGGGAACAGATCTGACATTCTTCCATGAAAATTGTGTGTACTGGGATGACCTCTACGATTCCTCAATTCAGACATGGATAACAGGATGATCTACAGGCAGTGTCAAAATTCTTTAAGACTTGTTTTGGATCTGGTCCAACAAACACAGAAATAAGAGACTGGGCAATACAGCAATGCTACAATAATTTTATCTTTATAAAAATGTTGTGGATCAGACAGAATAAAAACAGATTTTTAGCATCTTGATTTAGCACTTACATAATACATAGCTCTAAGCAACTGTACCTTCACTTAAAAGTACAAAGTAAGTGATTCTGCCCCTATAGACTCATCTCTTTCCCCTGAATTCCAATTTCCTCTGAATGGTCATTGGTGGTTTCCTGCCACCATTGTCTTTGTTGCTCCACCTCTGACTCCTTACTTGTTTCTTCTGCCCAACTCTAGGCAAATTCCTTTCTTTTTCTCATGTGCAGCTACCATAAATAGTTTCCTGGTTGTAAAGTGTCCTCCTTCCAGGTGCACTGGTTAATGTTTAACAGTTGCTGAATGGGCATGGGCATGAGGGCTGATTTGCAGTGTTTGCCTATTTCTGTGGTGTAAATACTCCCACATTGGCTGATTCCAAACTACCAACATGTTGTCCTTCATTTCTCAAAATTAACAGTGGAAAAGCTCTCTTGAACCTTTTTTATTGTTGTTGTTTTTTCCAGTAGATTTAAGGGGTACATGTGCTCTTTGTTATGTGGCTGAATTGTATAAAGCTGAACTCAGGGCTTTCAGTGCTTTGGCAAGTGGGTGCCACACACCACTCTGCTTCTGAAATGGACATGAGTCACATTTAATGTGGTAATGCTCCTTTTTCTTTGATCCCAGGGCAAAACCTGGAATAAAATGGAGAATCTGGCTTCCAATTCAGGGCAATTGACAAGGGAGGAAATTGGACATTTCTGCCTTTGAATTTTGCTTAGGGCAGCCAATCTTCCACTGCCCTGCCAATCCACATAGTCATCATCTTCCAACCTGACAAGCACTCACGTCCTTTGATAAGCCTGGGTTTGACCTGAGCACTTAGATTCATTCCCTACTTTGTCTTTTTGTAGATCTTTGTATTTTGTGCAAGGACTCTTGTTCTTTGTGGTAGCATCAATTATAGACTGTTTGTTTTCCATTTTCCCAAGTTGATAGTAAACTTCTTAAGAGCAAAGATGTTATCTGTATACATGATTGATTCTTGAACATTTAACTGCCTGTGTATTTATAAAGCCCTTGCCCAATTTGCCTTACCTTAATATTTTCTAGGCCCTGCATACTTGTATTGATGTTACAGCTTACTTATACATATAATATGTATATATAATTATATAAGATATAGATATACTCTTTTATTCATTATAAAAACTATTTTTGTAATCACATAAAATGTCTTTGAATAATAAAGAAATCTGTCAATATTGATAAATCAAAAATTAGATTGCAAGGAAATTAAAGTGAGAAGAAAATACTGGTTTGTTAGAAACTTACCTCCAGTGGCAGGGCACAATTATAAGAGGGACTTTATCTAACAAAAGCAATCAATGCAACCTAATTCTTTGTACCCTTAATGAATCCCAAACAATTAAAAAAAATTTTAAGTCAAAAAAAAAAAAAAAAGAAGAAGAAAAAAAGAAACTTACCTGCATTACTGACTACCAAGTTATGCAGGCCTCTGTCCTCCAATAATAAAACAAAGTTAATACTTGTTTTCAATACTTTCAGGGTGTGGGAAAGACTCTTTCAGCCAAAAGATATAAAGCAGTTGAACTCTGCTATAAAAATATTCTATGGTTTCTGAAGGGGAGACCAGACAGAGAAGGAGGGAGGGTGTGAGGGAAAGGAAAAGAAGAAAAAAAGAAAAGAAAAGAAAAGAAAATAGTGACTAATTTTCACATAAATTAGATTTAATTTTGACCAAAGTACCTTACTTAAACATTACCTATATACTCGAGTATAAGCCAAATTTTTTCGGCACAAAATTTGTGCCGAAAAACCCGAACTCAGCTTATACTCGGGTCATACAGATTATTTGATTCGGTGCACACGCACCTAATCAAATGAACGTAGTCTCCAGTCATCTTCTGCCGTCTATTTGGACATAGAGACGATGATGAGGAGGAATCCAGTTTTGAAGGATTTTAACCTTTGTGATATAGCTTGATTACCTGTTAAGCTACGGTTTTCTGCACTTTATTTAAAGTTTTAAAGTTGTTGTTGCTAGTTTACAGTTTTCCTTTAGCAATGAATATTGAAAAGCATTTAACCTACTGATTGCTCAATTATTGTAATTGTTTTGCATATATATTTTTATTTTTGAAATTTACCAGTGGCTGCTGCATTTTCCACCTCGGCTTATACTCGAGTCACTAATTTTTCCCAGTTTTTCGGGTAAAATTAAGGGGGTTGGCTTATACTCGGGTCGGCTTATACTCGAGTATATATGGTAACCTACTGATTCCTCAATTATTGTAATTGTTTTGGGTATATATTTTTATTTTTGAAATTTACCAGTGGCTGCTGCATTTTCCACCTCAGCTTATACTTGAGTCACTAAGTTTTCCCAG
>CAUYPK010080472.1:0-39313 GCA_963574355.1 Loris lydekkerianus
CCAGAGGAGTGTTAAAGTCTCCAACAATTATGGTGCTGGGGGAAATCAAATTGCTCATGCGTAAGATACTACCTTATGTGATATTGAGTCTTCCACCAGATACAATCTCACTGATCTGTTGTAGTGTTCTATCTACAACAGATCAGATAGATTTTTACAAGTGTTTGTCCTTCTGTATTCCTGGTTTTATTTATTTATTTATTTATTCATTGAGACAGGGTCTTGCTCTGCTGCCTGGCTGGGAGTGCAGTGGTGTCATCACAGCTCACTACAATCTTTAACTCCTAAGCTCAAGCAATCATCCTGCACCAGCCTCCTAAGTACCTGAGACCACAGGTGTGCAACACTACACCTACGGATTTTTCTACTTTTTCATAGAGGCAACGGTCTCACTATACTGCTCAGGCTGGTCTTTAACTCCTGGCCTCAAATACTCCTTGCATCTCAGCCTCTCAAAGTGCTGAGATGACAGGGTATGAGCCACTGTACCCAGCCTTGTGTGTTCCCTGTGTCTGTGGCACCATCAACCACATGGTCACCCAGACTAATATCCTTTCATTCATTCATCTTTGACTCCTCCCTTTCCATGGCCTCTCTCTTCAAATCTGTTGCCTAATCCTATTGATTCCATCTACTTAATCCATTTTGCAATCTAATCCTCTCCACTCCTACTAGAAAGCGCTAGCTAGATTAGCTCAAAAACCCTACAGCTTCCACATTACTCATCTCCTCCTCTCTTATAATTAAGACTGTTTGAAAAATTCTCCTTAAAAACCATTCTGTGCCAGTCCCTAAACTGGATCAGTGGTTCTTAACTATGGCTTAAGGCCAACAAATCAACAAATATTTACTCTCCGTCCTGTTACAGAAAATATTTTAGGCTTTGAGGGCCATCTGGTCTCTGTCAGAATGACTATAATATGCTGTGGTGGTGCAAAAGCAGCTACAGATATTATATAAATGAATGAGCATAACTATGTTTCAAGGAAACATTGTGAAAACAGGCAGCAATATGGGACACACTTTCCTGAACTCTGGCCTGTAGAATGAAGTGTAAAGGAATCAGCCTCACATTAATAACAGTCCACTGAATAACCTGCTCTGAAGTCAAACTGAATCATTTCATCTGTCATCTATGCCTTTACTCAAGACGTCACCACTGCGTGACACGTCTTCTCCCATCTGGGTTTAAACCATTCATGTTCAAGACCCCTTACATATGCCACCTCCCTTATCAACTCCTCCTGGGGAAGCATAACAGGAAAAGCTCATTTTCCTTCTCTTAACTTTCACAGCTCTTCCTCTCCCCTTTCATTGAATATTTTATTTTCTGCTCTTCATGCTAACAGTGTCTATCTTACACTAGGTTGAATGTCCCTCCTTCATATGTTAGGTCTATATCCTTTATTTATCTGCTTCTTGTGTCTTGAAGATACTCAATAAATATTTATAGAATACATGAGTGAATGAATGAATGACCCCAAGTCTCAACAAGAAGCACAAGCTACCAGGTAGCCAAAAAGGAAGCAACAGGAGTGTTCCCTAATTGTATTTGTTATTTTTCTCCATTCTAATACTTCCTTCATCATCACTGAGATAAACTAGCAAAAAACTCATAATCATTCGAACTATTAGTATAAAATTTAAATTAGTATAAACTACTGTATAAAGTTTAAATAAAGTCTAATGAACTAAAGCACAGAAGTAGCAGCACACGTCACCATTCTGTCTTTCATCATATCATCACCTCAAATACGTCTGTATTTGTTGAGATAATTAACATCACAAACCAATACTATAGAATCACTCCTCACCCCTAAAAAAACAAAAAACAAACAAACAAACAAAAAAAAACACTCACACACACACAAGTTGAAAATGTCCATCTACCCAGTTTTGATTTTGCACAGTGAATTATAATAAAGTCACAATAAAATAATTAAATTTATTTTAGAAATTTTGAAGGGAACAAAAGGGAGTTACCAGATTTTTCCATGTATATAATGAGTACCCACCATTTTGGCACAAACTTTCAGAAAAATAAAGTCCTTCATTTTCATTCTTTAAAGGAGGGTGGAATTGCCACACAGTGCTGCCCCCTTTCCTCACAAGATGCGTGAGGCCTTGGGAAGCCATGGGAAATGTTTATATCTTCGAATACAAATAAGATAGAATAGGATACAGTCAGCTTTAGAGGATCATAAATAAACTGTAATTCTTCAACAGTAAAACAAAACCATAAAAATCATGCTTTCACAATTAGCAATGTGGCCCAATAAAATATAATCTTATATAATTTTCTAAAACCAAATGATTTCAAAGAGTTGATGCCAATATTCAAGTTTTATTAAAGATGCGTATTCATCTTACTCATTAGGTTTGTTCGGGTTTCTTTTTTTTCTTTGTAGAATATGATATAAAAAAGAATTCCTTGAAAGTGGTATCTGTTTTCATCTCTTTTTCCTTAATGTTAAATTCACTTTAAGCTCATGTATCCTGACTGCAAAGTGAAAAACTTGCCCACTATCTAACTTTTTCAGCAAAATAACATTCGATGAGAAACCAAAATAAACACTGGCTGACATATGAATGATCAGAAGCAATAGCATCGTATTTATACTTACTTTAAAAAGTTCAATTTTTAATAATTTTAATACTTTGATAGTTAAACAGTTTGGATGCTTTCCAGCCATTAGAAGGCATCTTATTTTTCCAAATGAACAAAGACAAACAATCTCAAAATAGTTTCAAACCATCCCTCATAATTCTCCTTCTTCTGAGGTCTTTTCTTCTTGCAGTACAATTCACAAATAACCGATATCTACTGATTTCTTGCACCATGGAAATATATGAATCAGGTACAGCACCCTGGAAATCAGGTATAGTTCCCAACTTCATTGTGTGGAACACACAAAACAATTACAATTCAGCATGATAACTGAAGAAAAGATAGCCATGTATTATATAATCAAAGTGATAAAGTCCACTGGTGAGCAATACTTGTGTGACTGAGATTATCCCTATAAATGGATTTACTGGTGAACAATAGGAACTTGTGTGACTGAGATTATCCCTATAAATGGATTTACATCCAGTGTTCACTTATGGATGTGAGGTTGGGCCAACCTCCCAGACCAGAGGCATCTAGAAAATTGTAAAAATAATGAAATTTTATTTATTTTAGTTTATATTTATTATATATATATATATATATATATATATGAATGATACATAGATATCAACTTTTGTAGAATAGCATTGACTACCATTGTAGGTGGTTATTTTTTTTTAATTTAAGGTTTAGTTTTCTTTACTGCTAATTGGGAAAAGCCAATTACCGTATATACTCAAGTATAAGCCGAGTTTTTCCGGCACAAAATTTGTGCTGAGTTCGGGTTTTTTGGCACAAATTTTGTGCCGAAAAAACTCGGCTTATACTCGAGTATATTTGTGCAGAAAAAAGCTCGGCTTATATTCGCGTATATGCGGTATTTTATCTTACCTCAAACTCAACAATCATCTTGACACAAATATCTCAATGAGTTGGAAAGTTCTTATATTCAAAAATCTTTCAAGAGATATTCTCATTAAAAAAAATATTTCTTTTTTATAAGGCCAATGACTACCACCAAATAAGTCTTTTGAATATCTCATATACCAGTAGTCATCAAAATAGAGCACAAGTGCAGTCTAATTAATCGAGTTACATATGGTGTTGCCAACGAAAGCATAAATTTCTTCCCTGTCCCTAATTCAAACTCAAATACTAACTGCACCAACTTTACACAGTATTTCTAACTAGTTTTCTTCTAAAAATTTTTCTTAAATCTAAAAGAAATTTTTAATTCAAAAAGGAAAACAAATAGTCAAAATTTTTATCAGATGATTTTATCTGATGCCAAAAATACGGAAAAAGTATTCTACCTTACACTTCTTTAAGTTACAACTCTCTATATATGTAGCACAGCAACATTATGTGGGACATTCATCATGTATCAAATTTAACCCCCCAAACACAAACACTTTCCTATATGTTAGCTTATATGTATATTATCCTTATTGAAAGAAAAAGGAAAAAACCCACCTGTCCTAACAATTAAGTCTGATCACCTGTCTTCAGTGTGACTATAGTAAAAGGCATACATACATTATAACATAATTCTTAAAGTGATACAAAGTATTTTATTATAGAATTAAAAATGAATGGAGAAGCGAGAATCCAGTGTTTTCAATTCTAATATGAAAGCAGTAGATGATCTGATGCAAGGTGGGGGGTAGGGAAATGAGGGATCTGATCCGGAGAGGAGGGAGGGTGAAAGGAGTCAGAGTATATGGCATACCTCTTGGTGCAGGACACAATTACAAGAGGGAATTTACCTAACAAACACAGTCAGTGTAATCTAATTATTTGTGCCCTTAACAAGTCCCAAACAATTCTGGAAGGATGTTTGGAGAATACTTAGAGACCTAAAAATAGACCTGCCTTTCGATCCTATAATTCCTCTTCTAGGTTTATACCCAGAAGACCAAAAGTCACAATATACCAAAGACATCTGTACCAGACTGTTTATTGCAGGCCAATTCATAATTGCTAAGTCATGGAAGACGCCCAAGTGCCCATCGACCCACGAATGGACTAGCAAATTGTGGTACATGTATACCATGGAATACTGTGCAGTCTTAAATAAAGATGGAGACTTTACCTCTTTCATGTTTACGTGGATGGAGCTGGAACATATTCTCCTTATCAAAGTATCCCAGGAATGGAAGAAAAAGTATCCAATGTACTCAGCCCTACTATGAAGCTAAACTATAGCTTTCACATGAAGGCTATAACCCAACTATACCTCAAGACTATGAGGAAAGGACCAAGGAAGGGGAAGGGAGGGTGATGGGTTGGGCCACATCTATGGTGCATATTTTTATCTATAATAAAAAAAAAAAAGAAAGAAAAAAAAAAAAAAAGATATTCATTATACATTGTGAAAACCATAAGTGAATTTTCTGAATTATTAATTTTCCAATTTTTCTTTTAGTATTAATTGGAATGTGTTAGTTACATTCACACAAAGAGATAAAATCTATGTGGAAATAAATGAACAGCCATTTTAAATAGGGTGGATTTATGGCCATTTAAGATGTTTATCATTCTGCCTTAGTTCTTTTCATTTTCATCTTGTGATATTACAGAAATGACAGATTCTAAGTAGGCCTCTCAAAGTGCTGGAAACCCAGATACTACTAGTAATTTTTTTCTTGGTAATCAGCTTTACGTACCCTGCTGACTTCAGTTGACTTTAGACTGGGGGTACACTTTATACCTTGCCATATGCATGTGCAGATTGATCAGTTACTTAGCAGAAATAGGCTTTTGCTCACTGAAAATGTTGGTTTAATTTACACTATACGCATAGTATATTTGATTGAAAGTGCATCATTTAATTTTCTTGTAAGGAGTAGCTTGTGAAAACCTGAATTTTCTGCTCCTACATATTTAAATTATTTGAATGATATATGGATTACATCTTGAGTCACTGACAGCTCCCTTGAACCCAACACAGCCACCCTAATACCACACTGCTCCAACCAGTTGTCCAGTAAGGACACTAGATGTTAATAGCACAACAATTCTACAAATCTATATTTGATCTCCTGCCTTAGAACCCAGCTGGTTGTTAAAAGATGAAATAAATAATTTTACCTAAATTAAATGGCATTTTGACAATCTGCTTTATGATATTTACCCTTGAATCCCAGTATGACTTATAAATTGGAGAGGGTTGATTCACTCTGACAGGGTACAGGAGAGAAGAATGTGGTGAGAGGATAACTTGCTTGCTCCAAGTAAAGGAGCATTACAAATCAAAGCCCACAGCCTATGCTACTGGAAGTATGTTCAGAAACCCTTGATTTACCTAGTTACTTATTTCAGGATTTCTTATATCTTCTACGGTTCATAATATGCATGACAACTAAAATAAATATCATGGAGTGGAGATACATTTGTGAGGATGATGATCAAATGAAGAAAAGATTCTTAAAAGTAAAGGAGCCATTTAAAAACCACTAAATGGTTTTTTGAAATTATATCTTTAATGAAACTAAAGTTAATTCATGTCTTCAGAGCAAATATCAAATTCAAAATGCTCTCAGAAGAATGTAGTTTAAAAAAAAGCTATGTGTGTTTATGTACATGTGTGTGTATATATATATATTTTTTTATTTTTTTATTTTTTTATTTTTAGACAGATTCTCACTGCTGCCCAAGCTAGAATGTTGTGGCATCAGCCTAGCTAACAGCAACCTCCGACTCCTCAAGCAATCCTCCTGCCTCAGCCTCCCATGTTGTTGAGACTACAAGTGCCCAACCACAAGGCCCAGCTGATTTTTCTATTTTTTAATAAAGACAGGGTCTAGCTCTTGTTCAGGCTAGTCCTGAACCCCTGAGCTCAAGCTATCTACTGTCTCAGCTTCCCAGAGTGCTAAGATTACAGGCATGAGCCACAATGCCCCACTGCTGAGTGTAATTATAAAAACACTTGAATGATCAAAGGTGATATTTTGTGCCTCAGGATTTTTTTCAAAGCATGTAGCTTGAGTAAGGTTTCATCTTGAAGAGATTTGTGTGTGTGGCTTTTGTAAAATGGAAGGTATCTCATGATAATGCCCAAGAAACTTAATTCTGTACATGTGGAAACATAGTTTGGCATGAGGACAGGTCTCTGGACCGCAAGAATTTTACACGCAGGAAGCACACCTGTCCCATCATTATTTGTTAGTTGCACAGCAGGCAAATAACTTGTCCCTTTAAGTTAACAGGTTCAGATCCAGATTATCCATAATTAATGTGCTGCAATGGAGGAACTAGAACTGAGGCGGTCCTTGTTCCTTGTACTCCTGGTATTCAGGCCATCTCTACCCCTTGAGAGGGGGCTGGATGCTGTACTCGCTTCTAACAAATAGAAAAAGAAGGATTGAGGGCTGTCACATCTTTTTTTTTTTTTTTTTTTGAGACAGAGTCTGACTATGTTGCTCTTGATAGAGTGTTGTGGTGTCACAGCTCATGGTAACATCGAACTCTTGGACTTAAGCAATTCTCTTGCCTCAGCCTCCCAAGTAGCTGGGACTACATGCGTCTGCCACAACGCCTGGCTATTTTTTGGTTATAGTTGGCTCAGGCTAGATTTGAAACTTCCAGCTCCAGTGTATGTGGCTGGCACCCTAGTCGCTGAGCTACAGGCTCTGAGCCAATGGCTGTCACTCTTAAAATTATATTTTAAAGACTGAAATCTCTGTCTGAGGTTCTCTCTCTTGATTTCTCTTGAATTGCTTGCCTTGAAAAAGGCCAATGCCCATGTTATACTTACATATAAGCCGACATAGGGAAGAATGGAGACCTGACAATAGCCGCAGGTCTGAGCTTTGAGGGAGATCTAGGTTCCTCTTCCCAGTCAAATCTTCAGATGATGCACAATACAACTCTGGGTTACACCTTGACGGCCACCTCAGAAAAATGTTTCAGAAGCACTCAGCTGATCCATCCAAACCATTTCCTGATCTATAGAGGTTGTGAGATGTTATATATTTCTTATTTTTAGTCATGAAGTTTAGGGAAATTTGTTATTCATCATCAGATAATACATATATTTTCTAGCTCATATGTATTTCAATCATTTTATTAATGCAAACTTAGGTAAGCATGTGTACAGAATAGTTTTTGAGTTTTAGTTACTGATATTTATAATTTCCTGTACAACCAATTCTCATGGGTCAGAACTAAAAGACTCTGCTTCATTGCAATCTCTAATTGTTATGTTTTTACCACCCCACATGTAATGTAGAGAAAATTAGTGAAGAATGAATAAAAACAACAGCAAAAATTGCTCAATTTCTGTCCAATGAAATAGTTACTGAACACTTGAAATACAGCCTATGAAAATGAAGTCAATCATATATATAAGATATACATTAAATGGTGAAGACTTTATTCTAGAATATTAAAGTGAACTATCTCGTTAAGAATGAATATTTTCAGATATACAAATACTGAAAGTGGTCTAGAGATTAAATGTGATCTCTATCACAACTCCAATGTCATTTTCCACAAAAATAAAAAAAAATCCAAAATTTTATATGGAACCAAAAAAGACCTCCAGTAAAAAATCTTGATCAAAAAGAAAAAAATCTGATTTAACACTATTTCTGTTTTTAAATACATTATAAATACAATATAATCAAAATAGCATGGTATGGGCATATATATATATTTTTTATATTCCAATGTGGATATTCAGTTTTCCTAGTACCATTTATTGAAAAGTCATCCTTTCTCCAATGTTTATCCATGATACCTTTTCCTAAAATCAACTGATTGGAAATACTGGGTGCATTTCTGGATTTTCTACCCAGTTTCATTGTTCAAATGTCTGTTGTTGTTGTTATGTTACATTGCTGCTTTTTCTTTCTTTCTTTTCTTTTTCTTTTTTTTTTTTTTTTTTTTTGGGGGGGGGGGTTGGCCAGGGCTGGGCTTGAACCCGCCACCTCTGGCATATGGGACCAGCACCCTATTTGCGCCACAGGCGCTGCCCTATATTACTGCTTTCTCTTTTAATGTATTCTATATACTAGTATTAGAGTGATTGAAATGCTATCACTATAGTCTTAATACTATGTGTTTTTCTATATGTATATTAATCTTTTTTTTAATTTTTTTTATTATAGATAAAAATATGCACCATAGATGTGGCCCGAACAGCGATATTTATACTTTCATATACTATTTTCCTATTGTTTAGTATCCTCACATTTCAATTTGGAGAAGTCTCCTTATTATATCTGTTAAGATAAGTCTGTTGATGATGAACTTCTTCAGTTTTTGTTTAGTTGAGAAAGTGCTTATCTTCCCTTCATCTTCAAAGGACATTTTTAAGGAGTAAAGTATTCTTGTTTGTTTTTTCTTTCTTTTTTCTAACTACCTTAAATATAATATGTCATACCACTTGCTCCTGAACCGTGAGATTTCTGCTGAGAAATTCACTGAAGTATTATGGATCTTATGAAGACCCTCTTGTGTGTGTCACTTTTCTCTTCCTGTTTTCAACATTCTGTCTTTGTCTTTGACTTTTGATAATTTAATTTTAATGTATCTCAGTGTTGACCTCTTTAGATTAAAAATATTTTGGAATATTTGGGATTTATATATCATTTCCCTTCCTAGATTCAGAAATTCCTCAGCTATTTTTTATTTAAATAAGTTTTCTATCACTTTCTGTTTCTTTTATTCTTTTATGACTCCCATGGTGCATATACAATTTTGCTTGATAGTGTCCAATTAGTTTCATATGCTTTCTTCATTCTTCAGTCTTTTGGCTTTTTGTTTTTCAAACTGGATAATTCCAAATGACCTCCTTGCAAGTTACTGATTCTTTTTTGTGCGTTATTGTCTGTTGTTGAAGTTCCCTATTTAATTTTTCAGTTCAGCATTGTAATCATCTGCTCAAGAATTTCTGTTTGGGGAAGAAGGTAGGGTGAAAAACCATGTAGGCCTGTCCCCAGGGGATGTCTTCTTCAGAAAAATTTCTATTCATCCCTTTTGCCCATTATTAATTGGTTATATGGGGAGATAATTTTGTTTTATTTTGTGGTGGTTTTTTGCTATTGAGTTGTGTAAATTCCTTATATATTTTGCATATTAACCCCTTACAAGTATATGTTTAGCTACCATTCCCTCTCATTGCACAGATTATCGTCTTATTTTGTTGACTATTTCCTTTTTTGTGCAGAGTCCTTTTAGTTTGATGTAGCCCCACTTGTTTACTTTTGCTTTCATTACCTACACTACTGCTGATGGCAAAAATCATCACCAAGAACAATGTCAAAAAAAATTTCTTTCTTAAGGCTTTGATTAGTCTCCCATGAACTTTTATTGCTTTATCTTAATAAGCAGAACTTATCTGTATTCTTGGCCCTCCATGTTTTTTATTTTTAATTTTCTTAAGTTTATTTATCCTTTTATTCAGCACATGGGAAGAGTAAGCTCATTGTCACCCATTCAGTTTTCTCTATTCATTCCTGCTCTTCACTGTTGCCAGTGTAGATTTTTATTTTTCTATTTTAGAGCATTCTCTCAACAACCTTGTTTCATCCCATATTTCCTTCTTTCTGTGGACCTGAAATGGATATCATAATCCTCCCCAGTAATTTGTCTCAGCCAGATGCAGTTGTTTTATCTCTCACCTTAATAACTGTCATTAACATTCATATGATCTCATTGAGATCATTCATATGATCTTGTCAACATGAAAAAAAAAAATTGACTGGTAGCTCTAGACAATATTTTCTCTCCTAAGAAGACACTTATTTAGAGTCACTCCTTTTCAACATGTGCACATCAAGGTGTATGGATGTGATGCATGGAAGTTCTGCAGCCATCTTGAGGTTTTGAGGCAAGACAGCCTGCAAACAAAGCCCCAGCCAATGATGCTGGGAGAACATAGGTCCCTGATGACATCCTGACTTTGTAACGAGCCTATATGACAATCCACTCTGCTTCCATGTTTCTAGTTTCATGACAAAATAATGTGTTCATTGCTTAACTAAATCCACATCAGAAATGTTATTTACAGCCAAAGATATCCTAACTAATAATGGTCCCTCTCTACTTCATACTGACTGTGTTGCAGGACTTTTATTAGGATATTAAGGCAAATATTCTTAAACATTTAGTCTTGTTCTTGTAGAAAGTTAATATAAGAAATACGTTCTTTTTGTGAATCTTCAGTACAGTTCTTCTTTTCTTTGGTGTTGAAAACCCTTTCCATGAACCCTATATCATGCTGCTGAATACCACCCTGGTCCCTCATCCTGGAGAGTCTATACTGATACTTTATTTTACCAAATAGCCCATGAATTATTCTTATTCAAATATTTGGTCAATGTGTGACTACTGGTGAATTCTTGCTTTTGTACCTAGACCTGCCAGAGGTAATGTGTTCTGCATGGAGTAACATTCTTAGCCTCTGGTATGTTTAGAGAGCTAGATAAATAGTAGTATCATCTGTTCCACTAGGAAATTAATTCTTCTCTAGTTAGACTATTTGATAATGATAAAGAGTCAGACTGTACTGTTGTTACTTTATGTCAGCTAAGTATATAAACAGCCACATCTGTCACTGTGTACTGCCTAAATGATTTTTCTTCCTGCTCATCCAGCACCAGCGCACAACACTTTTCCTGACATGATTGCATAATACAGGGTATGATGTAGTACCTGCTCTCTTTTCTACTTTTGTTGTAAACTTGGAATTGTGACCTGAATGAAATTTGAAAAAGAAGATTTATGGGAAAGTTGAGGAAGGTGCATTCCGCTATGATACTGATCATTCCCCCAGAATGTCAAAAACTTTACACATTCCAAAGTAATGCCACTTCCAAATATATATTTTTCATTTCTGATTAATATGAGGGTACAAATAATTAGGTTACACTGTTTGCACTTGTTAGGTAAATTCTAAGTCATGTTTTGAAGAACTTGAAAAAATAGTACCGTATATACTCGAGTATAAGCCGAGAATTTGTGCCGAAAAACCTGAACTCAGCACAAATTTTGTGCTGAAAAAACTCGGCTTATACTCGAGTATATAGGTACTTCTTTTCATATAGAACCAGAAAAAAAAAAAAAAAACCTGAATAGCCAATGCAGTTCTAAGAAATTTAAAAAAAAAAAAAAATCTGGAAACATGTTATTAGACTTTAGGTTATACTATAGGGCTATGATGATCAAAACAGCATGGTACTGGCACAAAAATAGAGACATAGATCTATAGAAAAGGATAGAGAACCTCAAGATGAAACCAGCTGCATATCACCACTTGATCTTATAAACCAAACAAAAGCATGCACTGGGGAAAAGAATCCCAATTTAGTAAATGGTGCTGGGAATACTGGGTAGCCACATGTTAAAGACTGAAAGTGGACCCACACCTCTCACCACTTACAAAAATTGACTCACCCCAGATAAAAGATTTCAACTGAATACACAAAATGATAAAAACTCTAGAAGAAAGTGTGGGAAAAATGCTTGATGATATCAGCCTGGGAAAAGATTTTATAAAGAAGACCCCTTGGTAATTGCAGCAACACCAAAATAGGTAAGTAGAACATGATCAAATTAAAAAGCTTCTGGACAGCTAAGTTCACAACAACTAAAGCAAACAGACAGCCTTTAGAATGGGAGAAGATATTTGCATGCTATAAATCTGGCAAATGAATGATAATTAGAATCTATGCAGAACTCAAATTAATCAACAAGAAAAGAGCAAACCATCTGATTTATAAGTGGACAAGAGACATGAACAGAACCTTCTCTGAAAAAGACAGATCAATGGCCAACAAACACATGAAAAAATGCTCATCATCCCTAATCATCAGAGAAATGTAAATCAAAACCACCTTGAGATATCACCTAACCCCAGTGAGAATAGTGCATATCCAATTTTAATTTAATATCCAAAAGGAAAATCATTTTAGAATATAAATATGGATATAAATCATTTACCATATAAAATAGGAAATGAGACCAAACATATGGTAAAAAAAGAAATGAAATTCAAAAACATGTGTCTTTAAAAGCTTCTGTTAGTAATCTACTGAAGATGATTACAATATCTTTTGTCTGTTATACAGGAATGAGAAAAGAAACAACAAAATATTGAACACGTAGGTACTGGACTTCTATGTATTATCATAAATTGCTTACTTATAGTTTGGTTATGTCCTACCATCATACACAATTCCAAAATTGTCTTCAGTTATCACAATGGTGTGATTTTACAAGTAGATGTTCATTTTTGAAAAGCACTTTTAGTAGAATTGTCCTTTTTGTAAGTTTTAGTGTTAGGATACTGGGTAAATTATCTTCCACAGCAGTTCTTGTGTATCTGGACGTGGGTGGCTGCCAGATTTTCTGCTCAACATAATCCTTAAATTACAAAATTAGGAGCAGACATGGGGGACGCAGCTGCCCATGCAATTCTGGTACAGTGAGTGGAATGTGTCTACACTGGAATGCGTGTAGAAAGGCATTGGAAATTCCCCTCAGAGTGCAGCATATGGTCTTTTCCGTTTTTAGTTTTCTGTTCTATTGTAACTTTTCTCTCTTATTAGATGTTTCAAAGTATTTTAAATAAATGTGATAAGAAGACGTAACAGACAGGATTTGGCTTCTGTGCTAATTATGATATCCCTGTTATAAAAGGAGAATATCCATCTAATATATATATAGATATAGATCTAGATATATATATATATCTCAGAAAGCTTGAACATATATTTATCTTAAACATTCTATTATGTTATTGAATAAAAATGTTAAACTAATTTTAAGGAGTGCTACAAATAAAACAGCCTAGGAACAGGAGTGTATATTCACCTGCTTTTCACTCTACCTAACTAATCCAATGTCCTTTGTGATGGAGCCAAGTCTACTGACAGATGTGCTAGAACGCTAGAACACTATCAACCAGCATCATCAAATGTCTCTCGGGGTCTCCTGAGTGTGTGGTTAGGCGTGGCCCAGGGGGGCTGCAGAGAAGTGGGCGTAGAGTGAGGAGATGTCATCTCACCACTTACGCTCCCACCACAGAAGCTGCACTTAGTTATACTTTGAAAGTTGTAACTCCAATAAGACTGTATAAGACTGTATATATGCTGCTTTACAGAAAAAAAAAACAACTTAAAAGTGTCCCTATTGTTGAACTCTTTTTCCTGTAAGAAGCCATTTAACAAAGTTCCTTGGGTTATTCTTGAGACAGATAACAGAAGTCTGGATTGGACAAGAACACCATTGGTTGAGACAGAGCTGGCTGGCAACCGTCCCATCAGGCCGAGCCTGTCTTCTCTAGTGATATGGAAATGAGATCCAGACTAATCCAGGATTTAGGTTATCAACTTGAAAGAACATATAAATGATGTGTTGAGTTAACCAGGTAACATATTTAAAATTATTTCAACAAACTAAAGTCTAGAAAAAACTAACTAGAGATACATTTTAGACCTTGAGCCTTAAAAATAATTTTCTCCATTGCAGAACAGATGAAGGATAACTTAAGCAATTTATTTGAACAAAGACCGACAAGTTTTCATGAACAGCAAACTCAATGTGAGCCAAAACTGTTCTAAAAAAGTACATCTAATTTAAAACCACATTATGGGTGGAATGGAAAACATTCCAGTTGACCTTGTTAGTGGCTAGTGGACATCAGGGGAGCGTTTTGCTTCGGGCATGGCTAAACTGAAGAATCTCCCAAGTATCCTAGGTTAAGAGATCAGCTATGTTACAGGAGGAGTAGCCATAGATTTTGAAGTGAACATAGATCAGCTATGTTACAGGAGTTGACAAGACCTGGGACAACATCAAACTACCTTCAAACACCTGGACGCTTGCCCCATCGAGCAAGGCTTGTCTCCATTTCAGGACAAAATAAGGAACATGAAGCGGAAGTTACAGAGGCAAAGATTTGGGTAAGTACAAGGAAGAAAATTGTAATTAGGACCATCCTCAAAGGAAGGGTCAGTCTCACAAAGCAGACTTACTGATCTTTGGAAACCTTCAAGCAAAGGCATTTGGGAAAAGATTCACTTACAGAATCCTACAGTACTTCTTTTGGCACTTAAACTTCTATGATCCCATTCACAATAGACGTGCGAGAGATTTTCACCTCTCTGGTAACAGGTTATACACATGGAAATGTGAGAGGCTGCTGTGATTCATGGTTCAGGGCAAAGGGTAGCTCCAAAAAGAACAAGCTCATGGCAATTATCACTTTCTTAAAAAAAATAAATAAATAAGGCATTCTAAACTATATTACTTCAAAAAAAATAATTAATGTTTTCTCAGTGTATAAATTATTTATGACCCCACTTGCTGGTTTTTTTTTTTCTTTAATTAAAAGATGATATGTCAACTATATTAAATATTTTAAGAGTAAGGAATGTTATCTTCAATTATAATACACTATTTTTTCATGTCATTTGACTGTTTTTGTCCTCATGTATTTTTATTATGTTGCCATTAATAGAGACATTTTGTTCTTACATATATAATTATTAACATTTTCCATTATCATACAGTATTTATAATGTGTCTTAATAGCCAATTAATATTCCAGTTATACAATGTTTTATAATTAAGTAATCAATCTTTCGGGTGTTTTTTGCTATTATATGTTACGTTAAATAGCTAGATGAATTTTACATTTTTCTTCACTGTTATAAATATTTACATATCGAAAGAGAATCTTCAGAATAAATTTTTAAAGTTTAAAAATGTCTCATTATAATTTTGACTGAAATTTCATTAAGATTATACAATTTGGGATAAATAATACCTTTAAAATATTGGATTTTTCTGTATTATAACAACATGATATTTGTAGTTAATTAAAATTTTTCTTGGACAGGTGTGTTTGTTTACGTCTGTAATCCTAGCACTCTGGGAGGCCAAGGCAGGTGTATTGCGTGAAATCAGGAAGTTGAGACCAGCCTGAGTAAGAACACTACTCCATCTACTAAAAATAGAAAATAATTAGCCAGACACGGGGGGCACACATCTGTACTCCAAGCTATCAGGAAGCTAAAAAGCAAGAGGATTGCTGGAGCCTGAGAGTTTGAGGTTGCTGTGAGCTGTGATCATAGCACTCTACCCAGGGCTACCCAGGGCAACAGAGTGAGGCTCTGTCTCAAAACATGAATAAATGAATAAATAAATAATATAAATTTTTCTAAATGTCTTTTCTTAGAGTGTTGCAATTTAGTTAGTATAGATGAGAAATACTTATTAAGTTTATAGCTATAGTTTTGATGCTTTTGTAATCTACATAATTTTTAGTGCAATTCTTCCTAGTGGTTTCTTTGCAGAAGTTACGCACGGTACTGACTTTGTGAGGAAGAAGGCAACATAATAAAGGAATTATGCTCCCTTTTGTTCTATTAAAGTCACAAATTATACTGACACATTTCTTACTATCAAGGTGAGCTTGCAATTTCTGAAATAAAAAGTATAATTACACTGCATCATTCATTTTAACTCACTCCTAATATTAGTTTTTAATGTATTATTTAAAAGTTTACCTCTACATTCATAAGTGGAATTGTTTTGAGTTATTTCTGCTTGTTTTGGCATCAGGTAAGGCTCCCCTTTTCCTGCCAAAATTTTCCTATTTTAATTAAGTTTGTTTTACTGGTTTGGTTTCTTTCAGTGGTAGGGAAATTTTCTTTTATTTTTATGGCATTATATTTATAGCTTTTCTTAAACTCATTTAACTATATTAAAAATATTTCCTCTTAATTGCAAAAACAATCATATGCATGATCTGTTACCATCTTATATAGCAGGAATTGAACGAGTCAGTATCCCTGCTCATCCTCCAATATCTTTTTAACATTTTGTAGAATTCTAATTTCCCATTGGTAATAATTTTACTATCTACTCTGCTTCACATACTTCGGGAGTTTTTTCCTTAACCATCATTTTCTATTTCATAGCTACATTATCAACAACTCTAAATTTAATTAGAAGTTCTACTGGCTCTTCTCACTACTGCTTCTTGATTTTGGTTTTAGCCCTTTTTTTGGTTTAGAATTCTAGAGTCAAAATCTTTTTAGTAAATTTTAGGCATTTTCATAATTCTTTAGCATCCAGTTTGATGACTAAGAATTCATCTGTAAAAATCCTTTTTCCCTGGATTTCCCTTGAAGTTGGAAATGCACAAATGTTTCCAATTTATTAAATGCATGTCTCCTCTTTCTCTGTCAAAATACTGTGTATTTCCTTAAATTAGTTATAAAGTTTTTAAATGCTGAAGGAAAACCTGAATGTCTTTACTTAGAAATTATTTTCTGTAGAAATATTCTACTTTCTCTAATATAGTCTATTTTTTCTTCCTTAGATATTGTCTTCTAAAATTTTTGCTAAACTGACATCAGATGTTCTGGATAAATCATTGTGTCTCCTTCATGCAGAGTAATACTGCTGTATTATTGCACTTGTGATCAATATGCTGTCTTCTAAATTAACAGTTTAGCTGTCACATTTACTTCATATTTTGAACTGACTTCTTTAAATAATCTTTTAATTCTCCCTATTTTTTCCTGTTCTCTAATTTTCCTCTTTGCTCACTTCAGTAGCTTGTTCTTGATCTGTGGATATGATTTCCCCGTACCATACTCTAAGAATATCAGATAGACGTGTTTTGAAGTTTTCTTCTGTCCACGCACTAACTCTTTCTTCATTCATTAATCCTTTTGTTTGTTCACACTGCTGCTTCCTCTTCCTTCAAGTGATCTCCCTTATCTCTTCCTATTTACTTATTAGCATTTAGATTTAATAGCTTATGTTTCTTCAGCACTTGTGAAAAAACACTCTTCTTGTAGGGAATATGACTCAAAATTGCATAAACCCTGTAGCAGGAAGGAGAAGGGATCATATGGACAGATGTGCTTCCTTTCACGCCTGGGATACTTTGGAGACATAGATTCTAGAAGACAGGAGTTACCAGTCCCAATTATTTGGGCAGCCCTGATGCCCAAGCTGGGATTCCACTGTCATAGACTCTATTTCTTCTTGGAGATATACCATACTTTCTAGTTACAATCTGGAAGCAAAATCCTCATCTGAACCCATGAGGAAGGATGGGTGCTGCCCTGGACATCTTCCAGCGACTCAGCTGCTGGTGCTCCTGTGCATACCATGCAGGTTCCAGCCCAGACAGCAGCTCCTGCCTGCTAGGGTACCTCTCAGCCCTCCAAGTGTCCCTGGGGATCTGTCCTCCCTAAGTGGTGCTTCTTTACTAATATTTCCAGTTTCCTCTCTCCCAAGAGCGTCCTCAGCTTTTCAGGATTGCTATGAATTTCTGTCTTTTATTTTTTCTGTCTCTTTGTCTTTATCCATCTGCACATCTCTACATTTTTATATTCTGCTTTTATATTCTTTTCTAAATTTCAGATTAATATGTGGGCACCAATGATTAGGTTACATTGTTTGCATTCCTAAGGTAAAGTTCAATTTGTAGTTGAGCCCTTCACGTAGGGGTTGTTCTGTGCCCCCTCACACTGTGCACATTAGATGAGATCCCCCCAATCACCCTCTCCCTCCCCCACTTGAATATAATTGTGTCTTTCTCTCATGTGGGTGCACAATTGTTTAGATGTTGGTTTCATGCTAGTTAGTATTAAGTACATTGGATCCCTGCTTTTCCATCTTGTGATATTTTACTAAGAAGGATGTGTTTCAACTCCATCCAGGTAAACACAAAAGATGTAAAGTCTCCATCTTTTTATGGCTGAATAGTATTCCATAGTATACATATACCATAGTTTATTAATACATTCATGGGTTAATGTACACTTGAGTTGTTTCCACATTGTGGTGATTGTGAATTGAGTGTCAATAAATTTTCAAGTGCAAATTTTATGAATTTCTTATGCCACAACAATGAGATTTGAGAATAGATGAGAGTTAAAAGTATGTGTTCAGTCTCCCATCTTGAACCTCGATTTCCTACCAAATTTTATCTTTGCTCTGAAGATTATATCAGTAGTCTTAGAAATTTCTATTTCCTTTAGATCAGCGGTTCTCAGTCTGTGGGTCACGACCCACAGAAACTGTATGCAAGGGCCGTCACATTAGGAAGGTTGAGAACCACTGCTTTAGAATACCACAGTTTTTACATAACTCAATTTTTATTCTATCACATTGCATTGTAATTATGTATGCATTTCTCTCTGAAGTTGGCTATGACCTTTCTTAAGAGTAGTGATCATCTTATTTGCACCTGCATTGCCAGGATCTAACATGGTTCCTGGTGTAAGGTAAGGATATAATAGTTATTTAACATATAGATAAAGGAATGTATACTTCTAACAAAATAAGGGCTAGCATGAGATGCTCAAATATTTGTTTCAGAAGCTTGAGGCTAGAGCAGAGGGTGGGATTCTGTCTTCATAAGCCTGTGCTTCTGTCATTAATTCTTATGATTTTAAATATTTATAAAGCAGTGTCAGCTGCAGTTACCCAGGATTTTCAGAATGAAGGACAACTGCCTCAAGCCTTTTCCCTATTAATGCCTGGAGGAAAACCCAGTGACCCATTAAAGATTTCTGCGAATTTCTGTGGAGCATAATCACCGTCTGTCATGGTCACTTTTGACTTTGGTTTCTGTTTCTACAAAATTATTATTAAGTATGAAAAAAATCCAATTTCTTTAAGTACTAAGTTTGACAATTGATGTCTCTGATGTGTTACTTTGACACTTCTTATTTTACTTTCATTGTGAAGGTACATCTTCATTCTCTCAAATAGCCCATTTTGGCTTATAATTATCTTTCAATTTTATTTTAGAGCAATTTTTATAAAAACCATGGATAAGTAAAAAATTCATGTTATTTTCCAATGTGAGTTTTGTCATGGAACCAATGTAGTTCAGACAGTTTGAAGTATCAGCAACATGTTTGGGAAGGATGTGGTTAATGAGTGCACAGGACATCCGAGGTTTCAGAAGTTCTGTTCTGGTGATTTTCAACTTGAAACTGAGCCATAGAGTGAGCTGAGAGCAAGGTGCACAATGATGAGCCAAAAGTGGTAGCGGCAGCAAGTCCATCTCAAACTACGTTGAATTAGCAGCAAGGTTTAATGTTACTATTCCAACTATATTGGACCATTCTAAAAAAATCAGCAAAATGAAGAAGCTGGAAAGATGGGTTCTGCATGGATTAAATGAAGGTCAAACGAGAAATGCTCTTGGAGCTTTCCTTTGTCTACGGCCACAACATAGAGGTGAACCATTTCCACACCACATTGTTACATGTGATGAAAAGTGGCTTTCTTGGACAATCACCAGTGTTCAGCATGATGGTCGGATAAAGATGAAGCACTGAAATGCAGTCCAAACTGAATATTCATCAAAAAAGCTCATAGTGTGTGTTTGGTGGTCTAGCACTGGTATTTTTCACTACAGCTCCATGAAACCTGCTCAGCCGATTATAGCAGATTCTACGGTAACCTGCTGCACGACGGGACAAGAATGCTGAGATTAAATAGCCGAGACCGGTCAGTGGACACAGGCCGATGCTCTTGCAGGAGAACACTCGGACACATGTTGCACAAACAACACTGCTCAAACTACAGGAGCTGGACTTGGAAACTCTGTCATCCACCATTTCTGTAAGGCTTCGGACCACTTCTTGCTCGGAAAAACACTCAATTCCTCATAAGCTGTGGGAAATGCCTTTCATGATTTCATCTCCACTCACTTTCCAGGCCTCTTCACTGCCGACATAGACAAGCTGCATTAAGATGGAAAAACTGTGTTGATGGCTCAGGGGCATGCTTTGCTTTATTTTACAGCTTTTTTTTTTTTTTTTTTTTTTTTGAGATATGATGAACTAAACTTTTGATTTGAAGTTAGACATTTCATATCTGATGACCTAATCCTTTAAGAAGGCTCTGAACTACTCTTCTGTGTGGTACCTGTTCTTCTCTGTATCAATATAAACATGACAGTCAGGTAAAGTTAAAGTGGCACCCAGCAAACAAAGTCACTCCTAGCATACCTACATCATGATTAAATATCAGGAGATCAACATGAGATTTACCATTATATCCAAAGATACTTTTACCTGTGTGTCTACCATAGCATAAGAACAAAGATATAGGATCAGCCTAGGTGTTCATCAACCTATGGGTGGATCAAGAAAAAGTGGAATATTATTCAGCCATGAAGAATGAAATCATGGCTTTTGCAGCCATATGAATGGAACTAGAGTTATGTGACTGTGAGTGGGGGTGGATGACGAGAGATTGTTTAATGGGGATAACGTACACGATAGGACTGAGGGAGGCCCTAGAAGCCCTGACTTCTTCTTTTGTGGCTGCAACAAAATTACACTTGTACGCCATACATGTCTGCAAATTAAAACAAGTGAGACTGACATACACAAGGCCAAGAACTGAAAGTCAAATGTTGAATTTCTCTATTCCAAAGCACTTTCATTTAGCCTAAAATTGAGAATTTCTCAACTTTTGGTGATATTGCCGACTCCCAACTCCTCTCTTCACCTCCACTTTTCCCTCCTTCTTTAATTCCTTCTCTCCCACACTACTCCTAACTCCAACTTTTTACTATAATATTCAGCTATCACTGTCACTGCCTTCTAAACTCAGCCCCAGGAACACCTTTGAATATACAGAACATCTGATCCAAATGTTTAGATGCAGGCACTCTCTGAGCTGCTCAGAGTCAGCAATGACCTTTAGATTTTAAGACCTTCCCCTTCTTTAGAAGGAAGATGTGCTTTAAAGTAATAAAGACTTCACATGGACATTAAATGTAGAAATAGACAACTCATGACTTATTTCCAAAAATTAGAATCCTTACCCAGAACTTATCCCCTTAAGAATCAATCATTCACAAAGAAAGTTCATTGGCACTAATATGCATAACAGAATAAAATATATAAGACTGTGATACATTAAAATAACCATATGTAAAAAGTAGCTATTAGAACTTTCATACTTCCTCAAGCTAATCCACCTGAAAATAGTATGCATTTAAATAATTACAAAGGAAAAATAAAAATCTCATTGTGATATCATTTTCATTGATAATAACTCCAGGATGTCACTTCATGGAGGAAGAATGAGAAGACTCATTTTATTTATCCAAAACATATATTCATTGGTGATATTTTTCTGCCTAAAAATGGGAAATAATATACTTAGTCTACTAAACACGATAAAACAAAAAGTTCAATGACGATGTTTGTTTTATTTTTTTAAGTGAATAAAGACCAGTTCCTTACATTATTCTATAAAGCAAAACATTACCTGTATGTGATCTGCAATACTTCCTTTCTGCATCTGTTTATACTGAATGAGGTAGAAAATGAGTGTTTGTTCTCTGTCCAAGGATGGATTGCTGTCTCCAGGGACGATACCAAATGGTACTTTATTTAATTGCAGCACAGGAGAAAGGAAAGTTTAGGTGCCCCATGCCACAAGGTCTTCCATTTTTCCATTAGGCAGCAATTACTTTAAAGTCTGCTTTCCTTGTCCTTCCTGATAAGTCCTTCCAGAAAATTCTATAATAGTTTATTTTTCAGGTGAAAAATCAAATTCTAGAATTTAGAAGATAAAACACCATTCATTATAATCTCTACTCAATTATATTTGCAGTAAATTTATATTAGGTGAGTGTAAAATAATCTTTTTATACTCATAGTAACACAAATTTATGGCAGTTTGTATTATATAAACAGGAAAAGAGACAATTAGTGGATGGATTTGGGGGGTTACTTAGTCAATCAGTTATTTTAACCATGTAATTAAAATGCAAAATGTTGGTCCACAATATGCACAAAATTAAGTATGACACAGGAAGACCTATCAATTTTATGAAAACAAACTGAATGTTGTTGTGACAAAGATGGGTCAAATGTAACTCTCTTTTCTCACAGACATGACATTGTAAGACTTCAGGGGCCTAGTAACTGAGAATACTTCAAATCTATCTCCTTAACACAGGCATCAAAGTATATTATAGAATCTATTATTTAGTATCTTCAAGGAAAAATAAAGATCATATAAATACTGGGCTGCATAAAAAGTTTGTGCTGAAAATTGCATTTTCCTTTTACAAAATATTATTTTTGACTGGTTTTGTGTGAAAGCTAGTACACCTCTTCTTATGTTATCACACATATGCAATGTAGTCATATCATGCGAGGTACACCTTTCAGGATCCCAATGTCCAAAAACAAATAATAATAACAAAAGTCGTGATTCATTGATTGTAACAATAATAACCTGATCCTTTCATTTTATTTTCTTGATATCTAGGTATATAGCCCCAAACAAGACAATATGTGCATCTTTAAACAGAAAGATGAATAACAAGTGACAATGAAAGTTTATGGAAGAATTTGTAATTGTGATGAAATGAACCAATTATGCTAACAGAATTCTATCTTATTAATCTGAGTGAGACCAAGTTATAAACCTGCGTTGAAGGCTCTTTGTAGGTATGCACTAGTATTGATTAGACTCATGTTAAACTAAGAGATCAATGAGAACTTGCCAGAGAACAACCAGTCTGTTCACTAATAAAGCATCCAGTGTAGGAAATATCCCTGACAGAGATAAGTGAAGGAAGATCTTTGGCCCAAATTTGAAGAGTCATTCGTGTTTTAACTTCTTACATTATGCAAGTATAGAGTTTGGGGAGGAGGAAATCATTGCCTGTTAAAGGAACATTTTCCTTAGAAGATCCCGGCTTACTTTTCCACTCTTTCAATGTATTCTCCTGTTTCAGGTTCACAAGGAGCAGCAAAATGATCTTTTGAATCACCCAAAAAAAACTGTACTCATTTACCTCATTTTTTAATGGAAAAATCCAATTTCTCCCACTTGCCTTTACCAAAAGACACTTCCAAATCCCTCCTTTCCATCTATCAGTAGAGCTCTCCGTTAAGTAAGGGGATGTGTAGATCACACTCTCATAAATAGGTTAAATGTTACTACAGTGGTCTCTATTGTGTGAGTTAGAACACGGCAAAATGACATCACTCATCAGGGGATGAATTCATCGCTGGGTAAGGTGGGAAGGGGAGTAGCAAGCATAAAGTCTGCGAAGAGTGAATTCTGGCTTACAGGTGAGGTGAGTAAGACCCATGGGAGGAGCAGGACATGGGAAGTTACACTATAATAAGTTAAGTCAAGCTTAATAATTAAGTTAGCTTAATAAGTTAAGTTAAGCTTATAAGTTAAGCACATAGGCTGTGTGTAATAAAGAAGGAAGTCCACCCGAAGGCAGAACACTCATTACCTTCCTGTTGACAAGGGGGATCCTTATCCCTTACAATGAGCATGTTTCTGACCTTATGATGAAGAAAAACATGAGGCAATAAAATACTTGGTCAAATAGACTTCATAAACAGTCTGGAAAAAATTACAGCAGGGCTTTGTGCCACCAATAGTGATGTAATGAAGGCTAAGGATTTGAAGACTGCCTGAAAGGGCTGACGAAAGTGCCACGTTCCAGCTGCTGCTGACCTCCTGCTGACCCCACTGACTGTGGTGGTCAAAGCAGCACCAGAAGTGAACGACGCTGTTGTTTATCTGACATGTCCAGTCTATCCTACTAGCCCGCGTGGCCATCCAGGAGCTCAGTACGAGGGTACATGGCTGCTGGCTCCCCTCTGACTCTCTGGGGGAGTTTAGCCTGGGGTGCTAGCAGCCCTCCATGTTGCTCTTAGGGTTGCTCAGAAGCACTGGGCCCCTCCGTAGGGCTAACAAATGTATATCAGGTAAAAATCATTCAGAAATTAATTTTCCTCTACATCAATTTAATGGTTAAATCTTTGTACAGATTATGGAGTTTCATTTTCTTGTAACTCAGACTCTCATGAGCACAGCATTGATCTCAGAGCCTCACACCTGGGAGAAACTCAACCGGAGCATCCCATATAAAGCAATATTGTTGTGTACCCCAAACTGTCATTGGCCTCCTATTGCTCACTAAACAAAATTGATGTGCTTTATCCTAGTGGACTAAATTAAGTACTAAATTACCTTTCCAGCACGGCCTGTCTCACCTTTGGTATTAAATTTTTTGTTCACGGATCTCCTACAGGAAGGTTGGAAAACCATGGATAGCCTCATATATTGTTAAGCTAGTATTGAAAAAATTTTATTGTAGGATTAAAAATATAATTCTAAATATTTACATTTTAAATAACATAATAATTTTATTACTTTATAAGTATCCAATGAAATGTAAATTACATAGTAATTTGATAACCACCTTAACGTATTTGAAACTCATTTGAACATGACATTTTTTAACAGTCAGAATTTGTACTTAGCTTACTTTTCCTCCTTGGATTCACATTTCCATCCCTCTTCTCCCTCAGAATTTTATCTTAATGTCCCTTTCTTCTTGAAAGAATTTTATTGATTATCTCATCACATGTCCCTCCAGCTATCCATCTAGATATATTTTTTTCCTATGACCACAGGGACTAAGCATTAAATATTAACATATCCAATAATCTGAACTTTTTTCTTTTTTTTGCAAAAGTAGATTGCAACACTCTTCTTGGGGTCTGAATAACGTTTCCATCAAATACAAAATACTAATTTGCCTTCCGTATGTGTTTCTTTTCTCAAATATATAATAATCTCTTAGAAGTAATGTCTCCATTTTTTTCTCCCTTTCCCGAAATCATGCAAAGTATGACCCGGAGGTGAAGACAGAAACACGCTGTTAAGACTGAGATTGCCGAAAGTGCAAAAAGAGCACTTCAACGAGATTGATATTTGTCTGAATGCTTTTTACAATCTTTTATTAGTCTCACTCCAGAGAGATATATTATGTTGAGCATTGGCGTGAGGTTGTTGCCTGGGTAAAAAAAAGATGCAGCATCTCCATCCCTTCCCACTACCAGACCATCCTCAGGAGAGACGCAGTATTTAACATTTAAATATAAGCAGGAGATGGAAGAAACCTTCTTGTTAAACAAAATGTGCCATTGTCACTTCTGTTGGTCCGGCCTACAATATTCCTGAGTTCCTTTTCTCTTCATCGAAGGCCATAGTATCCTGTACTGATAGGATACTAACCTGTCTAACCTAACTAACCAGCTGTGCCTTAACCCAAGTATGTATAAGATGGGAAAAGACAGTGAGCTCTACACAGACAGCCCATGCCTGACACAGGAGGCTTCTTCACATGGCTCAGGGCTCCCGACAGTGGGGTTTTTTCTGCTTTTCACTTCTGAGTATTATCTCCACAGAGCAGTATACCAGACAAAGATCGCAGGGGAGTAAGAAGGGACCATTCTTTGTCAAAATGGAAATGGGTGATTTTAAAAGAGGAGGAAAGAAAGGGATGCGAGCACGTTTTCAGATAGATCAGTTCTGGAACAACATAAGTGTTGGGTGTCTGGAAAATGATTCCATTAAACTGTCATGACTGTGAACCCTGGAAAGTCTAGTTTACCTTACCCCAGAAGCAAGTGTATTGCAGTTTGAAGGCCGTGATAGACTCTCTATTTGAGAGTTTTTTGTTTCTGCATTTGTTTTTTGTTTCTGCATAACCACTCCGATGCAAACTTAGAGGCTCACACCACCATCTACTTATTATCTCACAGTTCCTGTGGGTCAGGAGTCTGGACACAGTTGAGTTGGTCCTCACAGGCTGAAACTGAAGTATTGAGTAGAGGAGCAGCTCATCTGAGACTCAGGGTCCTCTTCCAAACTCACATGGATGTTGGCAGAATTTATTTCACTGCATCAAAGTACTCCTGGTGACTTGCTTCTTGAAGGTCAGGGAAGAGCTTCTGTCTTGTTGAGTTTTTTACTGATCTGCGTTTAAAGGGCTCATCTAATTAGGTCAGACCCACTCAGAATAATCTTCCTTTTGATTAACTTAAAGTCATCTAATTGGGGACTTCAATTATGTCTGCAAAAACCCCTTTTCCTTCTCCATATAATGTAATCCAATCATAGAATGGCATCTATCCTATTTGAAGGCTCCATTTATACTCAAAGGAAAGGATTCACATGGTACGAACCCCAGAGAGCAGCAATCTTGGTGGCTATTTTAGAGTTCTGTCTACTATAAACAAATAAAATAGCTTCTTAAATTTAAAAAGAAAATAATGTTCTCTAATGTTATTTATTTACGAATAGGCTCCCCACATGTTCTTTTTAACTGTATGCCCTTTTTCTATTTGGTACAACTCTTAGGGCCTAATTTAAATTCACATCACTTTACAAAGTTCTTCACCCCCCAACAGATAACTAGAAATCACTTCTGCTCTTTGAAAACATTCCACAGCACTTGAGCTGAATTTCCCCTATGGTAGTTTTGTTATGTGTATAAATATTTTATTCCCTTTCTAGACAAGTAACTCTTTGGATCATGTCTGATTTATCTTTGCATCCATAACATCAATGCAGTGTCTTTGGTTTTGTTTTGTTTTGTTTTTTTTGAGACGGAGTCTTACTCTGTTGCCCAACATAGAGTCTAGCTCACAGCAACCTCAAACTCCTCAGTTCAAGTCATTATACAGCCTAAGCCTCTCGAGTAGTTAGGATTATAGGCCTGCCACAATACCCAGCCAATTTTTTCTATTTTTCATAGATAAAGACCTCATTCTTGCTCAGGCTGGTCTCTAACTCTGAGCTCAAGGGATCCTGCTGCCTCAACCTCACAGAGTGATAGGATTTCAGTTGTGAGGCACCGTGCCCGGCTGGTGCAGTGTTTTGACATAGAAGGCATACAAATATACAAGTATTTACATGAGAAAAGGAATAAATAACAATTTCCCTTGCCTAAACTTGAGGATATTTCTAGCTTTTCAGCCTTTCTCTGTTCTTATATCCAGTTGTGTCTATGACCAGATTGTAAATGTGTAGCAAATAGGGCCAATGTCTTTTCCGTCTTTCCTCAAGATCAGACAATTAAGTTGGTGAATTCATTCTAGAAAAAGTGCTACATACCTCAATCCTGAATATCACCACAGTCACCTTTGAAGTACTCCCCTTGGGAAATGATACTCTGATACCAGCACCTAGTCCACCCTTCAAAACACTTCTTCTAGAATGAATTTGGGAACTTAATTGGCCCACCTTGAATAAGACAGCACTGATAGCCATTCCAAAAAAAAGAGTTCCAAAATTGCTTTGAACAAGAAATTGCTAGAACTAGCAATTCCAAAAGGGAGAACTCTAGGAGAAGTGAGGGCTGTGGACATGCACAATTGGAAACTGTTTTGTCAGGAGAGGGGGAAAGTCTACTTGCCCTGAATTTCTGGGTTGATGTTAAAGGTGGGCTTGCCCTGTAGCCGTCAGTCCAAGGGACATTTTTCAGAGGGCTGAAAACGTGGGAAGTCTCTCTCTCTATTTTGTGGATTACGTCCCATTAGATTCTTACTGCTTTTGAGGATTGATTCCCTTCCTTTTCTCTTTTCCTAAGCACCAGTCAGATATACCTGAAAAGGTGATTAAGTTGGCATAAAAAAGGCCTAAACTGATGTCCTTTAAGTTAAATGGGCCACTCTGTGCTTTAGAAGAAGTTGCATAAGAAATAAACCTCCTTGAGAAAAAGAAGCAGCATGCATGTAGGATTTAATTGCTAGCGTCTAATTAGTTTTAGACTAGTGCTATAAAACTTAGAGAGGAGCAAAGATAAATATTTCAGCTAATTTCCCCATGTACTATGAATAAAACAGTGAAAATGATTCTCAAAATTGAATGTTATGAAGTTATTTGCAAAGTATATTAAGTCAGTTCTTCTATGTAATGAAGTGTCCTTTACAGTTGAAGAGACTTTCCAGGAGCTGACAGTTGTCTCATAAAGAACATGGCTCCAGTGGCTCCATCATGACGTTTTGAAATGATCTCAACTTTAGACCTTGCTGTCTGCCAGCTGAGGACACACCTCCATGCTCACTGGTGTCCAGCAGCAGCACAGGGTACCAAGGGTCGATTTCAACTGTAAGGAGTGCCATGTGGAAAAGCCTCCACACAAATGCGTCATTTCTTCCCTCTCCTCTGACTCACCAAAAGAGTTGCCCTTGGTGCTAATATTACATTTTAATCAGATTGCATGATAGACGGTCACTGGGAAACATGAATGTCATTATGAAACAATTCAACGTGCCTCTGCCCCTTTCTTGATCTGCTTGAATCCCTTCTCTGGAAACCCTATTGCTCCCCCCAAAGTGGCCTCCTGTGCCAAATTTCCTTGACACAACCTGGAGGTGCTACACTGAAGTGGTAAGGAAAAGCACATATCAAAAGGAACACTGTCATGTATAAGTTTGCAAATGCAATAATGATGCTCCCCTTGATTTTATTTTCAGCTACAGAAATACTCTTGCTTCTACCCTTACTTTACTGGCTTGTAAATCATGCCAACATATAATTTCATTCTATGGAATCATTTTTAATGGATTTGTGTAGCTTTTATAGTAGTTCGCAGGGTTTGTGCCTACGGGATTGTTTCTATATGCTTCTACAAAAAGGTTATGTTTTGTCCTTTAATTCAAAAACCATCGATGGTGTGTTTTATCCTGGAATAATATGTTGCCTTTATAATGAAAGCCTTTTCTTTCATTATATTTATCCATTAATAATTTGTTATCATCTTTTGTCCAATGCACAATTCATTACTTTCATCTGGAAGAAAAAAACCCAGAAGGACCTCCTTCTAGGCTGTGTACTCCTTAAGGGGCAGGACTCTAGTTCTCAACACAGGGCCTAGGACATAGCAAGATCTGAGTAATACTCTGTGAATAAGTAAGTGAACTAATATAACAGCAATACTCATGGTAGTATTTATGAATATGCACATGGTCTTTTATATGCACCATATGCAAGGAATATGCACAAGGTGAATTCCTTGTATTTAGGAATTTACTACTTAAATTAACTACTGATACCAACTGACCCAAGAACAGGCCCTCACATATTAAAAAATGTAGAGACAATCGTCTGCTACTTTTCATAAATACATGTATTTTAAAGAAACAGAAAAAGAGTTTAAAAAAATTACATACCTCTCAAAGAAAAAAGTTGGTAAAATTCTGGCATTTCTTGCCTAATACATGCATAATTTCATTCTTGTAATTTCATATCTGTGGTTGTTTTGGAAAATTATAAAAATTGCCCTCAAACCTAGCATACTTTAATAAAAAGATTTCATGTTTATATCATTCATTCATCCATGCAGCATATGTTGCTTAAATTATATTAAATTGCTTAAATCGTATTGAAACAAATTATATCAACTGTCCTTCAACCTTGAGTGTCTATCATTTCAGGATTCTATGACTTCTTTCCGCCCCAAAGCAGATACTATCATTAAATAATGAACCTCTTAAGGTTTTGGAATACATGCCGTTCATCATGGCCTTCTCTTTATTTTCTACCTACATTTTCATAGAAAGAAAAATCGTGAAATGGTCAATAATTCCTAAGAATCAATAAAAGTATACTTGCCTTGGTATATAAAAAGGAAATTAGAAAATTTAACAATTTATAAGTACAACATCCATGTATTATGATTTGTTAGATCACCCAGAGAAGCATAAGAATTAGGACAACTGTCTGTAAACTACTGTGAAGACCCAGAGACTTGTGCTGTGCTGAGCACTTTGACACTCACTAACTCTCTGACTTTCGCTTTCTTGCATTTTTGCCCACTTAACCTCTTTGAACCTCATTTCCTCAAGTGTAGAATGATGCACTGAACAAGATCGGTGGTTGTCAATATTGTTAAAGTCATAATAACCTTTATTCCAACAAAATCTTTATTGGGACTTATATAAGCAAAACAGGTGATGGTTGAGATGCTCCTAGTGAAGCAGAGCAAGGGTTCCTCATTTCTCTTAACTTGCCCCACATTTACCCACCTGTCTTTCACCTTCCCCAGCTTCCTTCAGGAGCCCCTTGGGGACCAGATGATCTCAACGAACTCTTACGTAGCACACACTAGATGAAGTCACTGAGTCACTAAAGTCCCTTTTAGTTCTAAAAGTCTGATTTTAGGACTCAGTGTTAATTTAGCATAAGCTTTATCTTTGTGAAATAGAATATAACCAATTGCACAATGTCGCTGTTGTCTGCAATGTTGTTTTCTAAACCATTACTCTTGCACATTACAACTAGATCATTGCGATTAGCATAACGAAGGAATTTACAAGGATAGAGAAAAGTGGTAACATTCAGATCCCTTTCACCATTCTAGTGATTGGTGTAGGAATGACTATCCCCTTATTCTTACCATTCTGAGAGAGCTAACCCAGCTAAGCCAGGCCACCATTCTGGGTGTTCCACTGTAATCATAAGTGGATTCTGATACCCTCAACAAGAATATATGAGATATGAAAACCAAAGAAATAAATATGAGCAAACAAAACTACAATAGTGTCAGGTTCCAAGGGGACAAGAGAAGAGGCCAAAAAGATAGCATAACTTTGAAAGCTCAGAGGATGACTTTGTTTTTCTGAGACAGAATCTCACTCTGTTGCCCTGGGTACAGTGCTGTGGTATCATTGCTCACAGCAACCTCAAACTCTTGGGCTCAAGTAATCCTCTTGCCTCAGCCTCCCCAGTAGCCAGATTGCAGGTTCCTGCCACAATGCCTGGCTAGTTTTTCCATTTTTAGTAGAGACAGGTTCTTATTCTTGCTCAGGTTGGTCTTGAATTTGTAAACTCTTGCAATCCACCCACCTCAGCCTCCCTAAGTGCTAGGATTACAGGCATGAGCCGCAGAGCCCAGCCAAGGAAATGAAGCTGTAATAGAAAGAAGAAGAAAAGAAATCATAAATAAAAAAATCAAGAGAAATTTTTCAGTCATTCCAAAATCATGAGCTTAGATTTTTGTTATAAGCAGGCCAAGTATGCCTGAATAGGTCTGGTTTAAGGAACCAGGAATGGATGAAACAGACAGAATTTTGTCTGTGGCTAACATGATTATCAAGGGATTCTAAATGTCTTAATTTCCCCCCTTTCCCTCTTACCACTGATAATTAAGAATTATCCCTCATTAAATATGCCAATTTAAAGCTCAGCAAAAATAGAGACATCCTTTATTTCAACAAGGCTTAGCAACAGAGAAGAGGACCAATCATGTGACTTCGCTGTTCTGTTTGGGATTAAAAAAAATACACATAGCTCTCTGGAAATTATTTTCTGTAATTCTGGAAATTATTTCTGTATAATTAGAATAGCCCAGTCGTATCTCTGGCTTATGAAATCCCAAATCCAGATACCCTAAACTTTTGCACTGGTTCCAAACCTAATTCTTTCCTCTTTTACTAACAACCACACTGCAAAGTGCACCTGGGGTTTCGCCACCCTCAGATACCACTTAGCCTCTCAGAAATTTAACCAGCTCTGTTAGAAAGGTCTATTTTAGAGCAGAACACATATTTCACCCCTCAAGTTAAAATGAAGTATTAGAAATTCAAAGGAATTAAAAGTAGATGGCAAAAAATATAGCTCATTTCCGCAGAAGGTAAATGTGAAAGGCTGATTTTTTTTTTTTCTTTTAGGAGCCCAAGTAACTACTTTCATGATATATGTGTGTCTTTGCAAAGCCTTTAATCTCTCCAAGCCCTGATTTTTCTGGATGAAAAGTGGAATAGCAAAATTAAAGTAGTAAAATCTCTACTTCAATAAAGAGTGTATGTTTCTGGCTTAATTTGGTACCAGACTATTGTGATAGTTGCCTCTGGCCAGTTACGTCTAGGCACACAGTCTGTGACAGAGCCCAAATGCAAACACCAACAGACAACCACCAGGGATGTTTCTTCTGAAAATAAGGCAAATGTCAATTGAAATTTTTCACATTTTTTTAGCCTCTTAAATATTTTACTGCTTTTTTTTTTTTTTTTTTTTTTTTTTACAGTCTACAAACAGACCCTTCCCATATACTTGAAAGTAGAGAAACCCCTATTTCTCTCACGTCAAAATACCCAAATCTCTACCTGTGGATCTGAACCCTGGCTACAGATTAGAAGGCCCTAGATGTGACCTGAAGTAGGTAGAATGTTCTACAGGAACCTCCCCAAATATTACCATGCCTGGTTACCTGATCAAATATTCATGTAAGCACTGCTATAAAAGGATTTTACAGATGGAATTAAAAAGAGTTACTCATCAGCTAATTTAGAAACAGAGAGATTATCCCAGATTATCCAGGTTGCAAGTATAATTTCACAGGCTCTGAAAAGCAAAAGAGGGAGGCAGAGGATGTAGAGAAAATATGGCAGAGGGGAAAGCCAGAGGGATGGGGCGGAAGCAGAGGTCAGAGAGACCTGAAGTGTTAGGAGATCTCAAACCACCACTGCTGGCTTTGAAGACAAAAGGACATGTCCCAAGGAGGCCCCTAAGAGCGAGTATGATTCCCAGACATAGCCAGCAAAGAAATGGGGACCACAGTTCTACAGCTGTATGAAAATGAATTCCAATGAAAGCTGAAATATTTGGAAGCAGACTCTTCCTTAGAGCTTCAGAAAGGAGCTCAGCGCTGCCAACAAATGTCTATGGGTCTTGGGAATGGAGGGCAGAGAAATCAGCTGTGCCCACCAGACTTCTACCCTCCAGAACTATAAAATAATAAATTTGCATTGTTTTAAGCCATTAAGTTTCTAGTAATTAGTTAGAGTAGCACAGCAATAGAACACTAATAAATGGCTTTCCTCTAAAAATAACATAATCAACACCTCTGGGGATAAAGACAGGCATCAATACTTTCCACAAGCTTTGTAAATCAGTTCTTATGAAATTAATGTGAATAAGAACCCCACACATCTTGTTAAAATGCAGATTTTGATCAATAGGTCTGCAGTGAGACCTGACTGTTCAGAGAAACTCCTGATGAATGCTGGTGTGGGTTTGTGGGGAGAGCATAGGTGGGTGAGAAGGCCATAGGTGACTGTAAATCAGCCAGTCTTCTCTCTGCTTTGTGGATGACACTTTCATAAGTCACCAGAGTACCAGAATTACAGACCCTTCCCACTTCTTTCCACACCCATTTCAAGACTGCAGATTGGCAAACTGGAGCTGGAATCTGGTGATATAAAAAGTGAAGGCAGAAGCAGACAGACCTGGTGGCTGCAGATGTATGTAATAAACAAACTGTAATAAACAAACTATGGCAGGCAGCATTTTTTAAAACTGACCTTTAGGAGGGTACAGTTCAAAAATCCTCATTTTAAGCCCTTAATTAGTAGTAGAAATAGTGGAAAGTCTTACCACTGTAAACTAAGAAACAACAAATCAGCTGTTAGTTTCTGTTGATAACTCACTGAAATTCTGAGAAACGTGTGCCAGTACTGGGCACTTATATAATATGAGAGAACACTACAAATTCAGATAACCTAACTCAGCAAACTGAGTTTGAATAGATGTCTCCTCATTTTAAAAAAAAGAAAAAAGAGGGGAACAGAGGCAAGATGGCCAACTGGAGCCAGCTTTCCACAGAGGCTCCTATCCAGAAGGAGAGTTAAAGGACAGAAATTAGCAAGTAAGCTGATGGTTTGGAGCTAAGCCAAGAGAGAAGGTTAAAGAACACACATCAACCCTGCTGAGGCGAGCTGTGACCCCAAGTATACAAACAATAGGTACAAAATCCATCTCCAAGTGGATGGGAGCCCCATCCCCCAAGAGAACTGTTCATAGTATACTTTCTACAAACAAGCAAGCAGAGTTCAAACATCCTCCCATTTTATACCACGGGGACAGACCCTCTCCTTCCCCTACTAGGGTGCCATGGCACTCTCCTGCCAGGCATAAACCTATATAAAACTATATAAAACTGTACATATGCTCTACCTGCAGTTCTGAACTCCCAGTACTCCTCTCCACTCTCACCCCCAAGGTCTGGAAGCCTGTCCCCCATGGAGTCCAGATTCTTGGGCATTTTCTCAGGAGGTGTGGACAGGGCATGGCCTGTTGCAGGTCTGTGCTAATTTTGCAGCATGGGTCTAAGGAGAAGATGGTGGATTGAAGGAGCCATACAGGAGAGGGAGAGGCGGTGCTCCATGGCACAGAGCAGCAGCAGGAACAATAGGGCTCACACCCCTGGGGATATTTTGGAGAGACGCTCCCTGTCTCTCTGTGCAACCAGAGAAACCTGGGCATCTTCTCCAGTGGCAGACACTGACAGAACAGATACGGGATGGTAACTCAGGCCCTGTGAGTAAAGGGTATGCCTGATGCAGTACTGGCCTGGGCAAGGCTTGGCAGGGACAGAGAATAGAAGACAGTGAGCAGAGATGGCATACTCCCAGGTCAGGGCTGAGCCAGAACTGCTTTAGTGAGCCTAAGAAGCACTTGGACCTCAGGGGACCATAGCTGAGACAAAGGCAGCTGGAAAGAGGCTGGAACTCAAGCTGAGTGTGAGCATCACACCACCCCAACACAGACTATGACACAGACAGACACACCAGCTCCAGGCAGAGGCACAGACTTGGGCTAAGTCACAGTTTCTGTGAACTTAAACAGTGCCTGGTCTGCAGGGGAATATAGCCAGGACCGAATCACAAATTCTGTGAAAATATAAGTGTCAGCAAAATCAATCAATGGTGGGGCTGGAACTGAGAGAACCACCCCAGCTTCCATTAACCACCCGAGGTTGTCAGGCCTAAGCTCCCCCTGCCAGATGGTGGCAGAGTGTGGAGGCCTGGCCAGGGAGACATAGATCACCCTGTGACTCAGGCAGGCTCCAACCCCTAGAGGAGCATCTGCTCATTGGAAGCCCTTCGGGGTTACCAGTGACTGGGTGTGCAAGGTGAGGAAGGAAGCATCAACCTTCCCAGATGAATTCATTTACTGGGGGTGGGGGGTCCTTATGACTCCACGGAGCACCAGAATGAGTCATACATGAGCTGCCAGCAGACCCCTGCTATCTAGTTGCCAGAGACCTTTTGAACTCTCCCACTTGAGACCAGGATCTGACTGGGACAATTGATTTGTATCTCTCGTACTAGACCAATAATCTGAGAACTATCCAAAGTGGTACCCTGGGTGAGTGGTTGTGGGAAGGTTTGATTTTCCTTTTCCAGTTGTTGCCCATGGGGGAGTGGGGTGACCTAATTGCTGGTATTTCTCCATAGCTGAGACTTCAACCCAGAGTAACTGATTCACTAGGGTAGGACAGAGATCAGCTGAAAACACAACAGAGCCACTCAGCCCCACAACACTAAGTAAGTCCCTAGTGTCTCAGGCCATAGTACTGTACAGGTCATTTGCAAAGCTCTAGGGGAAAAGGTATAGACACCAGTCCAAGCTCTTGGGCAAAGGGCTGGTTAATCACTACTCCAGGAGCTCCCCCAACCCAACTTCATGTTATCTGCTCATCTAGCCAAACGGTGTAAAATAATCATGGGGCAGAAGAAGCAGAAAAAATCTGGAGACATGAATAACCAGAGTAGATAACTCCCCCCCACTCCCGGAACGAAACAGTGGACACAACTGAAGATCCCATTCATAAACAAATGGCTGAGATGTCAGAAATCAAATTCAGAATTTGGATTTCAAATAAGATTAATAGAATGGAGGTAAAATTGGAATTAGAAATTCAAGAAGCATTTCAAAAGTTGTCTCAAGAATTCAGTGAGTTCAACGACAAAATCACCAAAGATTTGACACATTGAGACAAGAATATGCAGCCCTCAAAGATCTGAGAAATACAGTAGAATCCCTCAGTAACAGAATGGACCAAGCAGATGAAAGAATTTTTGACATTGAAGGCAAAGCTTTTGTACACTCCCCAACTGTCACAGGTGAAAAGAAATATAGAGCAAAAACAGATCATTCTCTCAGACAGCTCTGGGATAATTCAAAGAAAAATAATATTCACCTTATAGGAATCCTTAAGGTGACCTGGTTGCTTCACAAGGAACAGAGGCTCTTCTTCATGAGATTATGAAGGAGAACTTTCCAGACATGTCAAGAGATTCTGAAATTCAGGTAGCAGACAGTTTCAGAAGCCCAGAATGACTCAACCCAAATAATACATCCCCCAGGCACATCATAATTAATTTCACTAAAGTTAATATGAAGGAAAAAATTCTAAAAGTAGCAAGATGTAAGAAAACTGTAAACTACAAGGGAAGGAATAATAGACTGACTGCAGATCTCTCAGCTGAAAACTTTCAACCTAAAAGAAGGTGGTAATCAACTTTTAATCTCCTAATACAAAATAACTTTCAACCCAGGATCCTGTATCCAGCTAAACTGAGTTTCATTTATGATAGAGAAATTAAATACTTGAATGACATTCACATGTTGAAGAAATTTGCCATAACTAAACCAGCTCTCGAGGATATTCTAAGACCTATCCTCTATAATGACCAGTGCAATCCTCCACCATGAAAGTAAACTCACTCAGAAACTTTTGATCAAATTCTGACTATCACAGGGGTAAAAGGATTAAAAATGTCCACTGGACTTTTCAAAAATTTGATACCCAAAATTCTACCAGGCTTATCAATATTCTCAATTAATGTGAATGGCTTAAATTGTCAACTAATGAGGCACAGCTTGGCTTACTGAATACAATAAATCATGTTAGATATCTGCTGCATACAAGAATCTCATCTTATCTTAAAAGATAAAAATAGACTCAGGGTAAAGGGATTATCATATTTCAGGCAAATGGAAATCAGAAAAAAAGGCAGGTATTGTAATTTTATTCACAGATAGGCTTTAAACCAACAAAAGTAAGGAAACATAAGGATGCTCACTTCATATTTGTTAAGGGTAACTCTGAACAGGATGAGATTTCATTATTAACATTTATGCACCCAACCAGAATGCTCCTCAATTTATAAGAGAGACTCTAAGAGGCATGAGCAACTTGATTTCCTCCAGCTCCATAATAGTTAGAGATTTTAACACTCCTTTGGCAGTCTTGGATAGATCCTCCATTAAGAATCTATGTGAAGAAATTTTAGACATAAACTTAAACATTCAACATTTGGATTTAACAGACATCTACAGAACATTTCATACCAACAAAACTGAATACACATTCTTCACATCAGCCCATGGAACATACTCCAAAATTGATCACATCTTAGGTCTCAAGTCACAAGTAAACTCAGCAAATTTAAAACAATAGAAATTACTCCTTCCAGCTTCATGGACAATCATGGAATAAAAGTTGAACTCAGTAACAACAGGAATCTGCATATTCATGCAAAAACATGGAAGCTAAAAAACCTTATGCAGAATAATAGCTGGATTATGCATGAGATTAAGAAGGAAATTACCAAATTTTTGGAACAAAATGATAATGAAGACATGAATTATCAGAACCTCTGGGATAAGAGAACAGAAAGAGAGGAAGCTAAGAATTTAATGGGACATCACAAGCAGCTGGAAAAGGAAAAACACTCCAATCCAAACCCCAGCAGAAGAAAAGAAATAACCAAAATTAGAGCAGAATTAAATGAAATTGAAAACAAAAGGGTTATACAACTGATCAATAAATCAAAAAGTTGTTTTTTTGAAAAGGTCAATAAAATAGATAAACCTTTACCTACCCTAATCAGGAAAAAAAGAGTAAAATCTCTAATTTCATAATTCAGAAATGACAAAGATGAAATAACAGACTCATCAGAAATTCAAAAAATCCTTAATGAATATCGCAAGAGACTTTATTCTCAGAAATATGAAAATCTGAAGGAAATTGACCAATACTTGGAAGCACGTCACTTTCCAAGACTTAGCCAGAATGAGGTGGAAATGTTGAATTGGCCTATATCAAATTCTAAAATAGCATCAACTATACAAAATCTCCATAAAAAGAAAAGCCTGGGACCAGATGTCTTCACATCAGAATTCTACCAATCCTTTAAAGTGGAGGTAGTACCTATATTACTCAACATTTTTCAAAATATAGGAAAAGAAAGAATACTACCTAACACATTCTATAGAGCAAACATCATCTTGATTCCCAAACCAAGAAAAGTCCCAACAAGAAAGAAAATTATAGACCATTATCACTAATGAATACTGATGCAAAAATATTTAACTATGTCCTAACAAACATAATCCAGCAACATCAAAAAAATTATACACCACTACCAAGTGGGTTTTATCCCAGGGTCTCAAGGCTGGTTCAATATAGGTAAATCTATAAATATGATTCATCATATAAACAAATAAAAAAACAAAGACCATATGATTTCTCAATTGATGCAGAAAAAGATTTTGATAATATCCAGCATCTTTTCATGATCAGAACACTTAATAAAATGGGTATAGAAGGGACATTTCTTAAACTGATAGAGGCCATCTACAGGAAAACCACAGCCAATATCATATTAAATGGAGTTAAACTAAAATCCTTTCCACTCAGATCAGGAACCAGGAAAGGTTGCCCATTGTATTCACTGCTCTTTAACATTGTAATGGAAGGTTTAGCCATCACAATTAGGGAAGAAAAAACAATCAAGGATATCCATATAGGGTCACAAAATTTCACTCTTTTCAAGATATGATTGTATATTTGGGAAAAAAACAGGGATTCTACTACAAAACTCTTAGAATTGATCAAGGAATACAGCAGTGTCTCAGGATACAAAATCAACACTCATAAATTGGTAGCCTTTATATATACCAACAATAGTCAAGTTGAAAAAAAAGTCAAGGACTCTATTCCATTCACAGTATTGCCAAAGAAGATAAAATATTTGGGCATTTACCTAACAAAGAACATGAAATATCTCTATAAAGAGA
>CAUYPK010080473.1:0-16134 GCA_963574355.1 Loris lydekkerianus
ATGTTGAAGAAATTTGCCATAACCAAACCAGCTCTCCAGGATATTCTCAGACCTATCCTCCATAATGACCAACCCAATCCTATACCACAAAAGTAAAACTCACTCAGAAAAATCTGATCAAACTCCAACTTACACACTGGCCAAAGGATTAAAAATGTCCACTGGACTTTTGAAAAACTCGATACCGAAAATTTCACCAGACTTATCAATATTCTCCATTAACATGAAAGGCTTAAACTGTCCTCTAAAGAGGCGTAGATTGGCTGACTGGATACAGAAATTTAAACCAGATATTTGTTGCATTCAAGAGTCACATCTTAACTTAAAAGACAAACCCTTGAAGAAATCGGTCTGGGTGAGTATTTTATGAGGAGGACCCCTCAGGAAATTGAAGCAGCTTCAAAAATACACTACTGGGACTTGATCAAACTAAAAAGCTTCTGCACAGCCAAGAACACAGTAAGTAAAGCAAGCAAACAGCCCACAGAATGGGAGAAGATATTTGCAAGTTACATCTCTGACAAAGGTTTAATAACCAGAATCCACAGAGAACTCAAATGCATTAGCAAGAAAAGAACAGGGATCCCAGTGCAGGCTGGGCAAGGGATATGAAGAGAAACTTCTCCGAAGAAGACAGGCATGCGGCCTACAGACATATGAAAAAATGCTCATCATCTTTAATCATCAGAGAAATGCAAATCAAAACTACTTTGAGATATCATCTAACTTCAGTGAGACTAGCCTATATCACAAAATCCCAAGACCAGAGATGTTGGCGTGGATGTGGAGAAAAGAGAACACTTTTGCACTGCTGGTGGGAATACGAATTATTACATTCCTTTTGGAAAGATATATGGAGAACACTTAGAGATCTAAAAATAGATCTGCCATTCAATCCTGTAATTCTTCTACTAGGCATATACCCAGAAGACCAAAAATCACATCATAACATAGATATTTATACCAGAATGTTTATTGCAGCCCTATACATAATTGCTAAGTCATGGAAATCACTTTGTTTTAAATTATGTCTTTTTTATCTCACTTATAGTTGTTGTTTAGATGCTAAAAAATAATTCTTTGCAAGTAAACTATTCTAATCACCATGACCCTTGTAGTACCCTTCATAAGACTACATGAAGGTCTTAAACACATTATAATTCAGTCTTTGAAGCTCCTATAACCACCCAAATCCATACTAAACAGAATCTTACTGTGCTCCATTACATAAAATCAAAACATACTTCTGGGAGAAAGACCATTTGGAAGTATGTGAACTGTGAAAACAAACTCCTTAAAATTGAAAGTTTCTATATCATCTTATGAGTCAATAATTGCCTAGGACTAAAAATGTATTCTGTCATAAATTATATTAATGGTTTTATGATCAATCAATGGTTTCTACTATATAACAAGACTCATTTTGACATCAATATTAATATATTCCATCAACACTAAAGTCAAACATTTGAGAGTTTGTTTTAAATTTTAATTCTACCTGATCCCTTGACCAAACATAGGATCACAGCCACTCCACAAAAAGGGGTATTCTATTAAAGTCTGTGGGCAGATTAAGAGGAAAAGAGGCTTTGCAGGATGCTGAGAAGATGGATGCACAGAATGTCTAGGGACATCTGGTCACTCACTCTGTTTCACTTTTTTGTTTGTTTTTGTTTTTGCGGTTTTTGGCTGGGACTGGGCTTGAACCCATCACCTCTGGTATATGGGTCCTGCGCCCTACTCCTTTGAGCCACAGGCGCCGCCCTCACTCTGTTTCACTTTAAATGAGTATGGGATCGTCATAATATTGGGTTTAGCTAAGAAATCACTTGTCCATCTACCCTCATTTACCCTAATGTTCTAGGATATCTCTAAAGATTTCCTTCTAAGGGCATACATTATTTGTATAAATGCTTCCTCAATGGTACTATGACATAGTTTAAAAACAAATCTCTTGGATCTAAAGAACAAAAACAAAACCCAACTTCTGTATGTTCAATATAGCTAGAAGCTTCCAAGAGATGCAGGCATAGGCAGTGAAAAGATAGCCATCTTGTTTCCAAGCACAATGTATGTTCTTGTCTAAATAAACTAGAAATTTAGTCTAATCATGTGTATGTGTATGTGTAATGACTTCTTCCTGCACTTGCACTGGAACCTGCAACTGTCATTCAGAATGTTACATGAGCATCATGAATGAACTTTAACATTTAAACATATGGCTATATTGAGGGGGAAAAGGGATAGCAGGAGCATGAGACAAAATAAATGCATCAGAAAACACATGAATAGTATAATGAATTTAAGTTAAAAGAAGGACACTGTTCTAGATAATGATGACCAACTTTGGACACATTTATATCTGTCATAAAGTCACAAGAACAAAGAGAAAGAGAAAAGACAACAGTAATAAATTTATGGAAGCTAGAAAACAGATAGATAGTAACTGACTTAAGAGGCTCAGCTCAGCTGAATTCTAAGCCAGCAGCAGAAAAGCCAAGAAATAATCAAGTTTGTATCTTAGAACTTCCAAAGAGCTTAGGAATTGGTAGCATCTGTAGAAATGGCGATTAAAGTAAGGCTAAAAACAAGAGGTTTCATTGAAAATCTGTTTAAAAAGAAGTTGGGTCCTAAAGTGCCTCCTCTCCACTCAAGAGACTCACCCTACCTTATATTAAAAAAAAAAAAAAAAAAAAATGGAAGGTTTATTCATTATACTGAATGAGGACAGAAAGTCTCTAGACTGAGGGACACCAGGTCCAGTTGAAAGCAGAGACATACAGTGAACACAAGGAGAATAAAGAAAAATTTATATCTTAAATGTTGACACAGTCAGCTTTCTTTACACATTCAGCTTCCCAAATGCTCGTAAGAGATTGTAAAGTCTTTGGAATCAGACCAATTCAAGGGTGGAGAGAGACTTACTATGAAGAATTTCCTAATGAAATAGATAAGGCAAATTACATTACAGTGTCTCCCACAGTTGAGAACCCTGCTCCTGTGCACAATACTGTGTAATGTATTCATACAGCCAAGGGCCATCAGATAACGAAAATATGAAACAAATTAAACAAAACAACCAAACACAAAAAAAGTAAACATACTTTTCAGAAAGAATAAAACTTTATACTTTATATTAATATATAATCATACCCCCAGAGAGATATTATATCTATGAAACAAGAATAAGATGGTATGAGGGAGAAAAATTCAGAATACACAAAGAGTTGAAGAGCTGTTAAAAAGAAAATAAAAATTCAATACAAGTTGAGAAAATATCTCATAAAATAAACCTAAAAGTAAAATAAATTAAAAATAAGAGGGAAAATGATAAGAAAAAGATCAGTTCAGAAGATCAAAATCTGAATAACCTATGTTAATTTTTCAGAAGAAAATTGAACTGGTAACTTGAATCATTTGCTGAAGTTTTCCAAAGAGTTTCTAGGTTTTACAAATTGATCCTTTAAAAAAAAAAAAAAAAAAAAAAAAAAAAAAAAGGTTTTTTTGAGCGGCACCTATATCTCAGTGGGTAGGGCGCCGGCCACATACACCAAGGCTGGTGGGTTTGAACCTGGCCCAGGCCAGCTAAAACAACAATGACAACTGCAACAACAATAACAACAAAAAATAGCAGGGCATTGTGGTGGGCGCCTGTAGTCCTAGCTACCTGGGAGGCTGAGGCAAAAGAATCACTTAAGCCAAGAGTTTGATGTTGCTGTGAGCTCTGATGCTATAGTACTCTATCCAGGGCAATAGCTTCAGACTCTGTCTCAAAAAAAAAAAAAAAAAAAGATTTTGCTGCTTTTCATATTTGTACTTTAGTTTTCTTAAAGTGTGGGGGACTATAGATGGTTTAGGAGGCAACTAGGTCTACAAGGCAAGTAGGTTGTACAAGACTTGTAGAAAGAGCAATAGATGTCTTTTCTTCTGTTACTGTGTTCCACAAATACAAGGTAGGGCAAATGGAAGAGAAGACATCACCAACAAAATAATTCCATAGCTTTTCCTAAAATTGATAAATTAAAATTTCCAGTTTGAAAGGGCTCATCACAAGTGAAGAAAATAGATCTACACCAAGACAGGGTTTTAAATCATGTGGGGCTAAGAAAAGGTCTTTTCAGAGAAAAAGAGATAGAAAAACCACCACCACAATAACAAAAAGTCAGCTTTCATATAAAGGATCATGAATGATTGTGGTATTTTATTTTTCCACAACAATGCTAGAAAACAATGGAACAATTACATCAACTTTTGAAAGAAAAATAATTTTCAACCTAAAATAATTCTATATCCAGTAAAACTATGGATTAATTATGAGAGCAAAATAAATACATATTTAGTCTGGAAATTTTACTTCCCATGTCTTCTTTCTTGGGAAAGTATGGGGGTGGGTATTCTCACCAAAAATGAAAATAAACCAACAAAGGCAATAGAGGAACCAAGTCAAAAAGAAGACAAAAATATAATACCTACAATGATGGTAAAGGGAAATTCTGGGATGACACTGTTCAACAGACCTAGGGAGCAAGCTCCCCATATTTAAGCATATCAGAAGTCTCTAAAAAATATATGAAACTGCTAAGGTATCTAACATATTCAAAGTTGATAGCAAGCATGAAGAAGAGTCTAGAAATGAAGTATTTATAGGTACACAGAAAACTAAGCAAACAAAAGAAACAAAAAAAGTATTTATTTCAGGGGAAATAAAGTTATGCAGTAAAGAAAAAGTAGTCATAGTGAGCAGAGGGGGAGAGAGAGATGGCCCAAATGTATCAGTAGATTCTATGTAATCTCAATCTGAATCCCACTAGGTTGTTTTGTAGAAATTGAAAAGCTTATTCTAAAACCTAAATGGGAATATAAAAGATCTATACAATAAGCAAATAAACCTCTTTTAGTCTACCAATAACCAATCTTTTCACAGGTGCTTGGCCCAAGCTCCTCCCTGCATTCAGTCAGTAGTGTCTCAGAACACCCCAGTAGCCCTAGACAGAGCCCCTCTGCAAGCCCAGGGGGAAAAAGTGGCTCTACCTCCAACATATGTACATTAAAGTAAGTTAAAGTATTTAAAATGAAGCACAGAAATAGTGCCAAATAGCAAGCAGTAGCTGGCAAACATTTGGTGAATAGTAAAGCATTTCCTTTTCCCACTTATTGCTGAGATGAGAGAAATTAATCAAATTCAGTATCAAATGGAATACACCACAAGTATCAGTCAGTGACTGAAGGTCCCAGAAAAATTAAGGGTAGCACCTTTAATGATGACCTACAGCAAGAATTCCAAGGAGTTCTAAATGCTAGTGTGATGATGCAGGTTCTAAAGAGGACTGTCATAGCGGGAGACAATGAAAACATTCCGTTTTCAAGACCAGCACATCTTGACCTTAATCAGTCAACTCCCTTGAAACCTTGGGCACAAAAACCACTACTTCATGTACTGTAAGTGAAAGACCACTAGATTTTCTGGATTTGAAAAGACTTCTTTCAAACTCTCAAAATGAAATCTATACAGCTGGCCAACTAAAAACAGAATAGTCTGTGAGTGAAAATGTTCTTTGCCCAAATGAACAGTTAGTCAGAAGTGACTATATCCTGATACCATCACTCTAACAAGCGTGGGTCTGTCCTTCCTTTCAAATGTTACCTGAAGATAGAGCTAATCTTTCCTCTGCTCGTGGCATTGTGTCACTTATCCAGTCTTCTACTCGTAGGGCTTACCAACAGATCTTAGATGCGCTGGAAGAAAATCACAGACCTATGCTGTCTGGCAGGGCTGTTGCTGGCCCTTATAATCCTCATCATGACAACGTCAGGCATGGCTCTTCAAACATAGATACAGCAGTTGAAGGAACTTCGGAAGACATGACTGCTGCAGACGCAGCTTCGTTAAGACGACAGATAATTAAGTTAAATAGACGCCTACAACTTCTAGAAGAGGACAACAAAGAACGAGCCAGGAGAGAAATGATCATGTATTCGATAACTGTAGCATTTTGGGTGCTTAATAGCTGGCTCTGGTTTCGCCGCTAGAAGTAACCTTAGCTCTCCAACATACTGTCTCAAGTGCTAGTGATATAAACAATTTGCAAGCTTCTTTTGTTTCTGTCTTTGCATTGTACGCCATTTTATAAGTTCCCACTTGGGTAATGTATCTCTTTAAGAAAGGAGGAAGGGTGTATATTTGCAGAAGGAAAGGTATATTCTGTCACTCAGCTGTATTTACTTTTAACTAGTAACACCTACTTAAAATTATCCCTTTGAATGCTTTGTAAATAGGCTCTAGTTTGTCTTTATAAAAGAATTGGTTTTTTGCCTCATCAGTCTGCACAACCAATTGTTTGAATGAGAGAGAGTGCATAGAAAATGGATTTAGGGAAGAAAACTGTATCTGTAATAAGAAAAATAATATTTAATTTTGTCCTGTTTCTCAAACAGTATTAAGTTTCACAGTTTTATTAATAGATGCTTTTGCATCCACATTACATTAATGTGAGGTCATGGTCTGGTGCTAGATTTAAGAAAATCAAGCAACCTAATATTTTATGATCTTATTCATTAATCACCTATACAGATTAAATTGCTAAAATTTCAGCACTTTATCTAATATGTGTATAATATATGTATTCTTATTTTCATTTTAGTTTTTTATAAAATACATTTTCACTTAATTCATATGTGAATAATTTTACAAACTACAGAACAAAGTAAAAATGTAGTATATTTAATAAGCCAAAAAATAAAATAGCCAAATAAATCTTGAAAAATAAGAATGAAGTTAACTGATTTTAACTACTGATTTCAAGTCTTAGGATAAAGCTTCAGCAATCAAGACTATATGGGATTAGTATAGAACAGAATAAAAGCACAGAAATATACGTGTGTATATACAGTTTTTTTGTTTGTTTGTTTGTTTGTTTTTTAAGGCAAGGTCATTAAGTAGGAATAGGATAATCTTTTCAGGAAATGGTGCTTGAAAAAATTGGAAATCTACATGAAAATAAAATGAACCTCAACCCCTGATTTCATATACAAAAATTAATTAGAAATGGATTACAAACCTCAACATAAGAGCTAAAATGATGACTATTCTGTAAGGAGATACTAGAAAATATTTTTTAAATAAGACCCCAAAAAGCATGATAATCTTAAAAGTGGATTGGAAAAAGAAAATGTGGTATATATACCAATGAAGTACTTGGCCTTTAAAAAGGGGGGAATCTTGTCATTTGTGACAAGATGGGTGAATCTGGAGGACATTATGCTAAGTGAAATAAGCCAGACACAGAAGACACATGTCACATGATATCACATATACATAGAATTTTAAAAAGCTGAACTCATAGAAGTAGAGAGTAGAGTGGTGGTTACCAAGGTCTCAGGAGAGAGCTGGATAGGGGAAGGGGATGATTTGATCAAAGTTCCAGTTAGACAGGATGAATAAACTTTAGTGATCTATTGCACAGGATGATGACTACAGTAAATAATGATGCACTGTGTGTTTCGCAACTGCCAAAAGAATAGATTTTAAATGTTTTTGCCACAAAAAAGTGTATGAAGTATTTGTTAATTGGCTTGATTTAATCATTCCACATTGTAAACACATATCAATACACCACATTGAACCCCATAAATATATATAATTATTAGTCAATGAGAAATAATGTTTTTTAAAATTAAGTAACAAAAAAGAAAAGTGGATAAATTGGATGTCAAAATTAAAAACTTTTGTTATTTGAACAATACTGTTAAGTAAAAGGAAAAGCATGCAACAGATGGGGGAGAAAATATCAGCAAAACACGTACCTAATAAAGGATCTGTATCCAGGGTATACAAAGACCACTTAAAACCCAATAATGAGAAACTAAACAATCCAACTAAAAATGGGTAAAAGATATGAACAATAAAAGATATGAATGGCAAAGATAAATACACAAAAGAAAATTAACATCTTTATTAGGGAAGTACAATGAGATACTTCTCACACCCACTACTTGTGGCTAAAATTAAAAATGACTACCAATACTGAGAGTCAGCAAGAAGAGAATACCGGGTGGTGCCTGTGGCTCTAGGAGTAGGGCATTGGCCCCATATACTGGTGGTGATGGGTTCAAACCCAGCCCCAGCCAAAAAAAAAAAAAAAAAAACTGCAAAAAAACAAGGAAGGGAATACCCATAAATCGTACATGAGAACATCTAGTGGTACCATCACTTTGAAAAACAGTTTAGCAGGCTTTTATAAAATTAAAAATATACCTATGACTCATAAGTATTTTCCAAAGAGAAAAGGAAATATGTGTCCATACAAAGATTGAATGTTCACAAAAAATATATATATTTTTTTTTTTCAGACAGAGTCTCAAGCTGTCGCCCTGAGTAGAGTACAGTGATGTCACAGCTCACAGCTACCTCTAACCCTTGGGCTTAAGCAATTCTCTTGCCCCAGCTTCCCAAGTAGCTGGGACTACAGGTGTCCACCACAACACCCGGCCATTTTTAGGTTGTAGTTGTCATTATTATTCAGCAGGCCCTGGGCTGGATTCAAACCCGCCAGCTCCGGTGTATGTGGCTGGCGCCCCAGCTGCTGAGCTACAGGCACCAAGTCTCTATTTTTTTTTTTTTTTTTAGTAGAAACGGGGTCTTGCTCAGGCTGGTCTTGAACTCCTGCGCTCAAGCAATTCATCCGCCTCAGCCTCCCAGAGTGCTACGATGACAGGTGTGAGCCACCACACCTAGACAAAAGATTTTATTATTAATAGTCAAAAACTGAGAACCCAGATATACATTGAAAAATGAATGAATTGTGACACATCACAACAGAATACTACTCAGTGTAAGAAAAAACAAAACTGACACACAAAATGGATGAATCTCAAAAACAATATGCTATGTGAAAAAAGTCTGATTCATAAGGCTACATATTGTATAATTCCATTTATGTAGAACTCATTAGAAAAGGTAATCCAATCTATAGTGATTGAAATCAAATCAGTGTATGCTTTATGGAGGAAGGGAGTCTGGGAATGGGATGACCTGAAAGATGCATGAAGGAGATTTTTGGAATAGAATGCTTTGTATCTTGATGGTGATCACTGTTAATGGGTATATATTCATCAAAACTTTCCAAACTATATACTTAAGGTGGGAATGTTTGGAGAACATTCTCCTAAGTGTCTCAAGAATGAGAAAAATGCATTCCATGTACTCAGTACTAATCGGAAAATAGATCAACAAATACAGGCCCACACAATACAATTTATTGTGTGAAATTTTAAGAAAGGGGAAGGAGGGGAGGGGGCTTGGTAAGTTCCCACCCGTTGGGTCCAGTGTAGGGGTATATGGCACACTTCCTGGGTGACAGACTCAATTAAAACTCAGACTTTGGACTTTACCTTACAAACACAAAATAATATAACCTAATTATGTGTACCCTCATAATAACCCAATTTTTTCTAAGTGGCTGCATTTTAATATATGTAAATTATACCTCACTATTTTGTAATGCAATTCATCACATTAACTAAATAAAGGAAATTAAAACAAGGTTATCATCTCAATAAATGCAGAAAAAGCATTCAATAAAATTCTCTATCAGCTGGGCATGGTGGCTCACACCTGTAATTCCAGCACTTTGGGAGGCTGAGGCAAAAGGATCACTTGAGACAAGGATCCTTTGAAGACCAGCCTGGGCAACATAGCAAGACCCTCATATCCACAGAAAAAAATTTAAACATTAGCTGGTCATGGTGGCACAGCCTGAAGTCCTACCTACCTGAGAGGTTGAGGTGGGAGTATTGTTTGAACCTAGGATTTCAAGGCTGCAGTGTGCTATGATTAGGGCCACTACACTCAAGCCTGAGTGACAGAGCAAGTCCTTGTTTTTTATTATTTTCTTTTTTTTTTTTTTTTACATTAATGCATTCATGGGGTACAATGTGCTGATTTTATATGCAATTTGGAATGCTTACATCATACTGGTTAATATATCCCTTACCTCATCTACTTAATTATTGTGTTAAGACATTTATACTCTATACTTAATAGATCTGACATGTACCCTTGCAATATGTACCATGGGCGTGATCCCACCATTCACCCTCCCTCCATCTGACCTCCTCCCTCCTCTCCCATCCCCTCTCCCTCCTTCATCCTGGGCCATAGTTGTGATCTACTCTTCATATGAAAGTGTGATTGTAAATTGGTTTCATAATAGTACTGAGTACATTGTATATACTTTTTCCTCCAGTCTTGAGATACTTTACTAAGTAGGATATGTTCCAGCTCCAAAGTCCTTGTTTTTTAAAAAATGAACTATCTACTCATGATAAAAAATAGTTAACTTCAAAGGAGAGGTAAACTGCCTTAAAAGGTATATTTTACAAAGAATCTAGAGCAAACATCATATTTACTAGTGTAATGCTAAAAGCTTTGCCTTTGAGTCTGAGAATAAGACTCTTCTTACAACACTATACTACATGTCCCAGCCAGTACAGTTACCAAACAAAAATAAACAAGAAGTACAAAGATTAGAAAGGAAGAAATAAAACTTATTCATACATATAACTAAAGTCTAAAACTATAGCTAATCTTTAAATTAACAAATAAGTTTAGGGTGGTGCCTGTGGCTCAGTGGGCAGGTCGCTGACACCATATGCCTATGGTGGCGAGTTTTAACCCGGCCCCAGCCAAACTGCAACAAAAAAATAGCCGGGCTTTGTGGCGGGCGCCTGTAGTCACAGCTACACAGGAGGCTGAGGCAAGAGAATTGCCTAAGCCCAGGAGTTGAAGGTTGCTATGAGCTGTGTGACATGTATAAAATGAGACCCTGTCTCAAAAAAAAAAAAAAAAAAAAGTTTAGCAAAGTTGCTAGACACAAAGTCAAAAAAACCCTGCATTTTTATACACCAGAAACAATTTATTATTTGAAATTTTAAGAGTATGACTTTTTTTTCATTGAACCCAAAGAAGAGGCCTTGGGAACTCCAGTTTTTTTTTTTTGTTTGTTTGTTTGTTTTGATACCATTTATAGTAGCATCACAAAAGATCAGATACCTAGGAATGAATCTAATGCATGATATGCAAAAGTTCCATACAGAAAATTATGAAACAATATGAGAAGCTAAAGATGTAAACCCATGGACCAATACCAATATTATGTATCAAAACACTCAATAAAGCAAATGCCAATTCTCCCAAAATTGATTAATTAAAATTCCAATTAAAGTCCTAACTTTATTGTTAAAAGCAACAATGGATTCTAAACTTTATAAAGTGAAAGCACTAAACTTAAAATATCCAAAACAGTATTAAAGAACAACAACTCTAATGTATATCAAAATTTATAGCTACAGTAATAAAGATAAAGTAGATAATGTACAAAAATACTCAGACCAATAAAAGAGATGTCCCAGAAATACACAGAGATATCTATGGGAGTTTGATTTATTATAAAAGATGCACTGCAGAGAAGGGAGGAAAGTCTTTTCAATAAATAATCTTGGATGAATTGTAAATCCCTTTATTGAGAAATAAAATTTGTCCAACAGACCCAATTTATAAAATTCAATTCCAGGAAAACTACTTATTTAAATATGAAAGGAAAACAGTAAAACTTTTGGAGTAGAGAAGTGTTTAACAGGATATACAAAAATAACATTTATTTTTAAATTGATAGTTTGAGTTATATTAAAATTAAGAATTTTTTATCATTGAAACTATTCAGAAGTAAAAGGGAAATCATAAGAATAAAAGATATTTGTGGCTCGGTGCCCATAAGTTTAGGGTGGTGCCTGTGGTTAGGCTGCTGGCCACATACACTGGGGCTGGCAGGTTCGAACCCAGCCCAGGCCTGCTAAACAACAGTGACAACTACAAATAAAAAAATAGCTGGGCATTGTGGTGGATGCCTGTAGTCCCAGCTACTTGGGAGGCTGAGGCAAGAGAATCACTTAAGCCCACGAGTTTGAGGTTGCTATGAGCTGTGACACCATGACACTCTACCAAGGGCAACATAGTGAGATTCTGTCTCAAAAAAATAAATAAACCAACATATATATATATATATATATATATATATGCAATAAAATAGCAAAAGGCTAACCTCTTTATCTACTTGCCCTAGCAATGGAAGCCCGTTCACTGTCTATGGTAAATGTATCCTGCTTTGTAAACTTTTCCTATTCTGTAAGCCTATCTTTCTCTTCCTCAATAAGTTTTATTTCATGCTTGCCTTAAAAAAAATAACAAAAGGAGTATGCCCAAAATATATAAAGAATTACTACAAATCAACATATAATCCAATTTAATATCAAAATAAGTTAAGAGGGTTTAAAAACACATTATAAAAGGAGATATCTAAAAAAATTTTTAAAAAGATATCTAAGCAGCCAATAAACATGAAAATGCGTTCAACCTCACTAAATTAAATGCACCATGAGATACTACTACATACCTAGCAAGGTGATTAATTTTTTTTTTTTTTTTTGAGACAGAGCCTCAAGATGTCACCCTGGGTAGAGTGCCATGGCATCACAGCTCACAGTAATCTCCAACTCCTGGGTTCAAGCAATTCTGCCACAACCCTCAGCTATTTTTTTGGTTGTAGCCCTCATTGTTGTTTGGCAGGCTGGGGCTGGATTCGAACCTGCCAGCTCAGGTGTATATGGCTGGCACTTTAGCTGCTTAAGCCACAGGCAGCAAGCCAAGGTGGTTAAAATTAAAAAGACTTGCAATATTAAGTGATGGTGAGGATGTGGAGCAACACTAACTCCCACACACAGTTCATGGAAGTATAACGTGTAACAATTACCAGGGCTGATTTATCCATACCTTATAACCTAACAATTCCATTCCTATGTATACATCCAACAGAATGAGTGCACACACGTCATCAGGTTACAAGTGAAAAATACATTCATAGTAGTACTACTCATAAAAACACACAAATATAAACATCCAAATGTTTATTAACACAGACTAAAATGTAAGAAGAAAAATGAACAAACTACATTTATACAAAACATGGATAACTCTCACAAATGTTCTTTGAACAAAATAAGTCAACCCACCCAACTATGATTATGTAACTCTGCTTAATAGAAACTTTATTAACAAGCAAAACTAATCTATAATTTTAGACTTCAGAAAGGTAGTTGCCATTCAGAAGCAGAATGGGATAGTAACTGAGGGGGAGGACATATAGGGGTTAAGTGTCTGAGATACTTGCAATTTTCCATTTCTTGACTTGGGTGGCAGTTACACTAATCTATTCAGTGAGATGTTTGGTTTTTTATGTGCATTGTTTCACCTATACTTTATGGTTCTAAAGGTGACAAATGGGGAAACAAGGTGACTAGGGGCAAGATGGCTGACGGAGCATTTGTCAGAGGTCTCACCTAAATGGAGGAAAATTGGACTGAAGTGAACCTGGAATAGTTGAAATTAGGGAGTAGATAGCAAGAAGAAGAAATCAAGGTGTTTAGAAACTCCATGGAGACAAACTAAGAGGACTAAGATGAGAAAGAGGAAGGGAAAGACCAGAGGACAGTCACAGAGTAGACCAGACTGGAGGAGCTCAGAGAATAGAAGGGTAAGGAGGAGCCCTCCATCACTGGGGGCTCTCTGAGCAGCAAATCACAAGAGCTCTCACCCCACAGGAGAGTGCCATTAGGGAAGAAAGACCCAGTTTCTTGTACCTACAAATATCCTCCTCTAGGCTCCCCCTAAGCACCAGACAGAATAGTGAGCAATTTTGGCTACACCTGTCTTGCTGCCTTGTGGACACAACCCATTCCCCATCTTCCTTGGCTTATGCAACAGACTGCCCCCTGTAGAGGCCTACTTACCATTGGAAAAGCAAGTTGGAGTGCTACCCTGGCCCAAACAGCTGGACTCCCAGGCACCAGGAAAGCAAAGGAGATTTGAATTCACCAAGCCCCCACAGCAACCAAGTAAGGGTTACACAGGCTACTTAACTTTGCAACTAACAGCTGGTAGGATCTTGAGCTGGCCACAGGAGGAAAGGAAGATAAGCCCTGCCCACCTATGCATTTGACAGGATCTCTTGAGGGACTTCTGCATTGTGTGGCACAGTGAACTGAGTGTGCCCCACCTCCTACTGTAGGAGGAAATGGTGGCTCAAGAACACTAACTTTGACAAGGTGGGGTCTTTCCTGAGTCTCTCTCTTGCTATGGTGGAATGTTCCCTACCCCCTGGAGTGGTGCTGTGTAGCATTTGTGCCCAGTGGGTCCTGCTGGTTCATCCCCTAAGACTCATCCTGCCAACTTCAAGGGAGGAGGGTCTAGCCTCTGGCAACTCACTCTGGGAAATTCTTGCAAAGCAGACAGTAAACCATAGATCTACACACACACACACACACACACACACACACACACACACACACACACCAACCACATGTGAACGCTGCAACCTGGATATCACCCAAGACCATAGCTTTTTGAAGTTGTTTGCCTGCCCCCCCTCCTGCCAAATTGGAGAGGGTGGACTGAGCCATGAGTGCCACCACTCTGGGAAATTCCTGAAAACCAGTCAGTAAGCTGCAGATTCCTCTTCCCCTATCACAGGCAAAAAATCCCTGGTGCTTCAAATATGCTGCAACCCAGACTGTGGCAAAAACATGGCTCTTAATTTGTTTAAGGGCAGGCTGGAACTTAGGTTAAAACTGTTATGCTCACTATACAATAGATGATCCTGGATTGAGAGTGTCACCTGGGGTTCCTGTCACCAACCCCACTCCCATCCAACCTGGAGACAGCAAGGGCGGTTCTCACAGAACCTCACACTCTGCAGCCCTGAGGGAGAACTTTAGGAGACCGTGTGCAGGAGGGGCCACAGGTGTAAGCAGTGGTTTATTTGATCAGTCACTGGTGAGCACTATATCCTGGGGCTTTGGGATCTGATTTCAGCCCAACAGTTTTACTTTCCAAACAGGTCCCCTGGGTGCTACCTAAGGAACTCCAACTAGATTATCTCTCAATAACAATTTAGGGACAACCTAACTTCCAGCTTAAAAAGTATAATGAATACATCAATGAACTAAAAATACAAATGGGGAGCAGAAGAACCCTGGCAACAGGAAAAATCAGAGCAGATCAAGGGAGATTAAAAGGGAGATACAGGTGAAAATGCCATCTACAGAAAAATTGTTGAAATCACAGAAATAGAATTCAGAACATGGAAAGAAAATAAGATGAATGGAATTGAGGAGAAGATGGAAAAAGAAATTCAAAATCTATCTCAAGAAATCAGTGAAGTTAAAGACAAAGTGAATAAGGATCTGGACATAATTAAGAAGGAGATAGTGGAGCTCAAGGAATTGATAAAGGCACTCAAGGAGTTTCAAAACACAGTACAGAGTCTCAGGAATACAGTAGAGCATGAAGAAGAAAGAATCTCAGAAATTGGAGACAAGACTTTTGAACTAATGCAAGCATTCAAAGAGGCAAAAGAGAAGAAAGTAATGGATAAACTGTCACTGAGAGAAAGAATGGAATACAATAAATATATAAGTTTACCAGAAGTTGGCCAGGCAAACAACTTCAAAAAGCCATTCCTGAAGGAAAAGAAGAGAGTACTAAAAGCATGTAATCTCTACTTCAGGACATCATGATGGAGAATTTTCTAAGTATTATGAGAGACATAAAAATTCAGATTCTACATAGTTTCAGAACCCTGGAATAATTCAGTTCAAACAAAGTATCTCCTAGATACATTGTAATTAATCTGGCCAAAGTCAAAATGAAAGAGAAAATCCTACAAGCAACCCAGTCATAACTAACTTCTTATCTACAAGGGTAAAAATATCACAGTGACTGGATAAAAGATTTAAATTTAAGACATGAAACTATAAAAATACTTGAAGAAAGTGCAGGGAAAACTCTTGAAGGAATCGGCCTGGGTGAACATTTTATGAGGAGGACCCCCCAGGCAACTGAAGCAGTACCAAAAATGCACTACTGGGACCTCATCAAACTAAAAAGCTTCTGCACAGCCAAGAACATAGTGAGTAAAGCAAGCAGACACCCCTCAGAATGGGAGAAAATATTTGCAGGTTATACCTCCAATAAAGGTCTAATAACCAGAATCCACAGAGAACTCAAATTTATTAGCAAGAAAA